>JBBPUC010000866.1:0-10452 GCA_038094375.1 Tubosaeta aff. heterosetosa
CAATGAGTAACCAAAGAGGAAACTAGAGTGGACTTCAGGCTCTATGTGCGCTTCTGGTAAATAATGGTAAACACAACAGCCACAACACAATGAGAACGCAAAGTGAGGGCTCTGCTTGTGCAGAGAGTGAAATACAATTAAGAAACAATGAAGGAAAGATGGATATACCCATAGTGACCATGGAGAATCCAATGGTGATATCTAACAAGCGAAATATAGAGAATTGAGGGAGATATGAACTGAAAGAGTGCAAAATCACCAAATATAATACTCCCCCCTGATTGCACATCTCTGCCAATCAACTGCTCCCCCCTACTCCAGATAGTCCCATCATCTGACAGAACTCCAACACCTTCATTCGAGGTAATGGCTTCGTCATAATATCAGCAGGCATCACAGCAGTGGGAACAAACACTGGTGAGATCAAACCATTCTCCACTGCATCTCTAAGCCAGAACCATCGCAAATCCAGGTGCTTCATTTGATCATGATGCTCTGGATGCTTCGCCACCTGAATAGCAGACTGATTGTCGATCCGAAGGACAGATGGCTTTTCGACAGAGAACCCCAGCTCGTGCAGTAGCTGTTGCAGCCATACAATCTCCTTGCCAGCATCACATGCTGTGATATATTCCACTTCAGTTATAGACAAAGTGACAACAGACTGGCGTTTCAACATCTGGGACACAGCTCCAGTGCTGATTTTGACAAGATACCCGCCAGTAGAGTGCCCAGAGTCTTTGCATCCACCATGGTTCACATCAGAGTAAACAGTGAAGGTCTCTGTGGTTGAAGGATCAGGAGCATAGGTGATAGCATAGTCCATAGTGTCCTTGATATAGTGAAAGAGATGCTTGATTGCATTCTAGTGGGCAACACCTGGATTGGAGGTGAAAGAGGCTAGACGACCAACAGAGTAAGCGATATCTGGGCGAGTGGTGCAGGAAAGATACTGCAGGGAGCCCACAGCGCCACCATAGTTGACAGATTGCATGAAATTGCACTCCTCTGGCGTGTTGGGGGCCTGCTCCTTGAAGAGAGTCGCACCAGGGTCCATTGGAGTGGTGACAGGCTTGCAATCAGCCATGCCAAAGCGACTGAGCATATTGACACAGTACTGATGCTGGGAGAGTGTCAAGGAGCGTTTGGAGCGATCCCTATCAATCTTGATGCTCAAGATCTCTCTGGTGGGGCCTAAATCGCACACTTTGAAGTGCTTTCGCAGCTCGTCAAGGGAGTCCTTGATTGCCTGAAGTGACTTGGATGCAAAGGTCATGTCGTCCACAAAGACAGTGAGGATAATGCGAACATCAATCACCCTTGGCATAGATATAGACAGCTGCATCAGAATAAATCTGCTTGTAGCCCATAGACTCGAGTACCATGCACATTTTGTGATTCCAGCAATTTCCGCCCTGCTTGGTGCCATAGACCGCCTTTTTCAGCTTGCAGACAATCTCTTTCAGATCTCCCTCAGCAAATCCAGCTGGTTGCTCCAGATAGACGTCACAATTGATCTCGCCATTCAGGTATGCATATTAGATGTCGACAGACCAGAGATGAAGGTCATGAAGGGCAGCTAAGGCTAGAATGATTCGAAGAGTGGGCAAGCGCACTGTGGGGGCAAAGACCTCGAGATACTCGAACCTAGGAAGCTGATTGAAGCCTTAGGTGACAAGACGAGCCATCAGCATGGAACTTCTTAGTGAATACCAACTTAGAGCCAATTACAGGGCGATCCTTAAGACAAGGAACAAGCTCCCATGTGCCATTCGACTTCTGAGCTGAAATCTCATTGATAGCGGCCTGTCTCCAGCTGTCTGCATCAGAGAGTCTTATAGCCTCAGGATAGAACCTAGGGAAAGGGCTGCCATTGCTGAGAGCGAAGGCCATGTCTGCATCCTCATCCTCATCAGAGTCGTCAACCAATTGAGCTGGACTGAGTCTCCACCACTCTTTGGGTGGATTTCTGCGTCTGGCAGGGAGCCTGGCACCTATGCCAACAGGTGTGACCGGTCCAGGTGGAGGAGATGGCGGTGGTGTTGGCTCAGGATCGATTGGTGGCTCAGGTGCAGGTGGATCGAGTTCTGGAACAGGTGGCAGATCCTCGACATCTTGCTCAATCTCCCCCCCAGGATCAGGCACCTGGGATAGGATAGGAGTGTCGACAAGGTCATCAGAGAGCATAGGAGGAACATATTGAGGAGTGGACGATGACTGAGGGACAGGAGTAGGCGAAATATGTGGTGGGACAGCAAGGGAATGGTGCTCATCAAAATCAGCATGCTCGGAGATGATGGTCCACTTTGTGGATGGGTTGTAGAACTTCCATCCCTTGTAGCTATCTGGATAGAGGGTATTACTATATTAGTGACTCATCGGTAGATCTGGTCACAACATGTACATACAGTAGAGGTAGTATATAAAGGCCAAGGGCTTGACTAGGTTTGCCCCCAGTTAAGTTCACTTGGAGTTTTCCTTCAACACTCCTTGTGATTGTTTCCATCTCTTTGAGGCCTTGCCAGGTCATCCTTTAGCAGTTAAACCTTCGCTGGTTGAAGTCGTTTCAGGTAAGGTTTTGGCACTCAGGCCAGTCATAGATTTTCTGGACCTTATTCTCGTGCAGAATATGACTCTTAAAGGTACACTTGTGTCTGATGACAGTCACATCCAGAGCTGTAAGAATGAACTTTTTGGTGGATGCAGTAGCACCAATATTCTGTAAATGCTGAAGGATATGATAGACAACCAGAAGATGCTTCTAAATGAAGTGACAGGTTCCTAGATTATCTGGAATAGTCTTGTAAGAACTGTCTGGATGTTGATAGTGATTGGTTACAGATTTGACCAGAAGGTCATTGATAAAAGGATAGGTATGGTTTGGGATCTCATTCTGAAGAATGAATACCATGTCCAGTTGATAGATCTGGACTGTATTTGTATATCCCATGGGTACGGTTGTAAGACAGTGTGGACCCATCAGACTGTTGAATGTAGTGAGTTCACGAGATTCCAGATGGAGAGGATGTTGGTCATATCCAGTAAACAAGTCTATCATTCCATAAACTGTATATCCGCTGAAGGACTTTGCAAAATGTTCAACGAAAGGATGGGTAGATGAGTTGCAGATTGTGATGCCATTAAGAGATTGGAGGTCATGTATGAGGCAAAGAGTTTTGCCATCCTGCTTGAGTACACAGAACCAGTGAGAACAATAGATAGTGGTGGATGACTCATAGACTCTAGATGTAAACTTTGGACTGAAAATGGACTGATTTGAAGACAAGAAAGTATAGTCTAGAGTAGGTGGAATAGATCCTATAGAAAGCAGTGGAAGATAAAGATGAGATGGAGACATGAGCGGAAATGGAATGCATGATTGCATGTAGAAATGTAGATTTTCAAATGAAACAGATTCATTACCAGGCTCTCCCCGACTAAGAAGCAGATCATTGATGTCTAAAAACCCATCTCAACAACAGACTGATGACTATTGTACTGCTTCTTTTTGCAGCAATGAGGACATCCTTCAGACCAAGAATGTATAGAAAGAGTATATTGTTTTCCAGTATTTAGATCGTAGAGTGTGATAGTCTATGAACTGTCAGGGAAATCTTTGGTATTAGTACTCATGAGACAATGGAATGGACAACCAAGCAATAGGTCAAAGTTAGAACATCCCAACATCTGAATCTATAACTTCACTTTGCCTTGTTCAAAGTCAAGTCTGAGGTTCTCCAGTACTCCAACTGTAGTATCAACACTTGTATTGGTGGAGGACATGCACATAACATGATTTGACCAGATTGGTAAACCAAGGTCCTCTCAGATTTGCTTTAGTATAGCGATGATCTTGGAACTGGAATCTAAAACACACATGATGGTCCAGTCACTGCCTCTGATCTTGGCCTTGATGGTTCACAAGGGAAGGTTATGATGTGTGATAATAAGTCTGCCATCGCTTTGGAGAATTCAATCTGCAAACACCTTGAGAGATAGTGTAGGGTCTTGACTAGCCAACTCATTGACTTGGGCATAATGCATAGATGTCAAGGTATTAGACACACACTTTACTGTCATGAGGTCTCAGAACTGTTTCTGGAACTCTAGAGCGATGACAAAGAGATCCTTGACTGGAATAGGAACACTAATGTCCAATACACATTTAAGTACTTGTTTGAGAGCAGAATTAACTTCAAGAGGGAACAAGTACTTGTATTGCAAGGTAGAAATAGAGTTGGTAGTCAGAGGAGGACAAGTCAGATTGACACTGATTGGATTGACAACAGAGGGTATGGACTTGGACAGTCTAGCCAGAGCAGAAGTGGACTATATGGAATGAGTTGGAGGTGTGCTGGAGGATGACGAAGCATTCTGTAATTCCAGAGATAAAACTTTCTCTGTGACATTATGTGGATCTCCAATCTCTTGTGAGGTAGCACCTGGACTCCATCAAAATGGACATGTTTCTCCTTTGGGTCCTTAGCCTTATCTGCTTAGAAGTTAGCCCATGTCTAAGTAAAGTACAGCTGAAAATCATTGTCAGCAACAACAGAAGTATGATTACTTTCCATCTTCAATTTGGTGGTCATGAATGTAGAAGTATCTATATCAAGAATAGCCAGGTATCTGGATATGCAGCAGATAGGATTCCAGTGGTATCTGCTAGAAGAACTAGGTTCTGAAATCTCTTACATGTCCATTGACAGAATGTCAGCACATCTGGTCATCCACTTGTGCACTGCTGTACATACCTGCTATCTAATCACTACCACTACTGGCCTCATCATTATCACTGCCATCATCATTACCATTAAGATCACTGTTCTTGATGAATTCTACAGACTTAAACTTTCCTTTCTCTTTCTCTTTGTCTGTCTTTACAGTAACAGCAATTGTAGACTTGTCATGTCCTCAAAAGCCTTTCATCAAACAGTAGGCAACTTCTAGCTCATCCTCTTTCTTTTCTCACATTTCATTTAACTTCTTTTCTTCTTGAAGATTTTAGAATCATTGTCCCAGTATGATGCCAAGGTTGACAGCTGCTTGACATCAGCAAAAGGCTGGTCTCTAAGAAATGTCACTATATTGTCTTTGTACTTGACCACATTGTTCAAGAGATACATAATGAAATGAAAATTTCTTGATCAATGTCTTCTAATGCCACCTGCTGTTGTGATGTCTTTATATACTCAACTGCCACCTCAGAGTATATCATGAGGACCTATGTACATATAGTGGTACAGGATGACCAGGCCTTCACCCAGACATCACTGAGTGCAGAGTGTGAAGTGTGAAGCTGGGCTTGCTAGGGTGCTAAGGGGGACATGCCACCTCCACCATGTCACTACACTATGAAGAGCACACAGGAGTTTTGTAGCTGCACCACAATAGCCCAGACTATGGCCTGGATGAGGGTCCAGCTTTCTTCTATGCCAGCTTTGACCTGCTTAGTGCTCTATACACCTACAAGATAGATTGACCAGCTAACAAAAGTTCACCCTCTCTCAGGTGGACTCTTAGCCCATCTCAACTTAGAGCAGCCTATGTTCTAAAGCACTATCCTGATATGTGACTGTTAGTGTGTACTTGACCTTCATTGACACACTAACCTCCCACCAAGTCTACTATTGAGCCGTTGCTTGACTCAATCCATCCTATTGGGTAGATTTTCTTGGATGAAGCCACCTTTACATGAGAGACTGTGACACAGCAGGTGGGTACAGAGTCCCCTGTATTAAGTCCTTCAAAAAAGAGGTGGCCTAGTAGCTATGACCTAGTCCCTGAGCTAACACTACTTCTTTTGCTAGACTGAGGTCCTCAAGCTCTCTATGTCTGCCTTCCAGCACTACTGCACCACTTAAGTCTAAACCCACCAAGAACAAGAGGAGCAGGAAGGGTATTGGGTCTATGAAGGAGAGGTTTGCTAAAAGACTTAAGGGAAACTCAATTAGACTACAAAAGATAGCTGAGAAAGTAGACAAACACTATCTTGTTGACTTACATTTCCTCTCTCCAGCTATCTAAGAGACTATATCAATGAGAAAACAGTGCTATCTCTTTAGACTTGGTCTAGCATCATGTTGGTGATGAATGCTAGGATAAATTCAAGGTCTTGGAATCTGCCATCATAGAAGAACATGGGTTAGAAGAGATCAACACCATTTTTAATAGAGATGACAGTGCCAAAGAAAACAAAGTGTTAGAAGAGGCTAATTCCATTTTCAATAGAGATAACAGTGCTGAAAAAGATTTAAATACTGGTCCTGATGGCAGTGATTTAGACAGCTGTGGCCATACAGGCCCAAATTTAGTAGTTTCTGCTATAGATCTGAATGTATTTACAGACTTCTTATAGTCTAATGATGAATTAGAAGACAGGATTCAGATACAAAATGTTTTTCTCAACCTTATAGCTAAGCATATACCAATTTACTATGATGCCATTCAAATCACCTTCCACAAATACATTAAAATCCTGAATGTATGAGAAAAAAGTACTGCACAGATACTAGGACTTTTGATAATGTTGGAAAAACAGCAAGACATAGTAGTTACCCTTCTAACTGACAGTGGAAAAAGTATGTTTTAGCTTATTCCTGCCTTGTTAGATCCTGAATTTAAGGCCATCATTGTCTGTCCCTTCACAATGTTGTTGGATGAGCAGTATAGGACTACACAGAATATTAAGTTAAACACTATCAATTATTCTGAGCACAAGATCATACCTTCAAAAAAAAGCTTCTTTTTGTACAAGTGGAGCATGTGCACTTTGTCTCTAGTTCCTCTTGATCTTAACCTATTTTTTGTAGGATGTTAATAGGGAACTAATGCTCTAAATTCACATACATTTTTGTCAACAAATTTTATGACCTAATAGGATGCCCTCCAAACTAAAAGGCATTCTGGAATACACTGACAGAGTAGACTTGCTCTATGAGTATTCCATTAATTCTTATTCCATCCATCCAAAGATGTATTTTTCAGCAGTTCATAGACTTAAGGACTAAACTTTAAATACTACCTGGTTGTTGATAACAGCTCAAGCACAATGAAGCTAACTATACACCACTAAGTTTAAAGGGGTTCAAATAAGATTTATGAATATGACAAAAGAGCTAGAAGTACTGAATAGTAGTAGTAATCAAAGTATTGGTTACAAACTACAAATATAATTTATACTTATTATTTCAAGTGTAAATTATAATTATGTGTTAGTACAGAGGTACAAAAATAAGATCTAGAATATCTTGACAAGAGACTCATCAAGATAGGAGAATTTGAATGAAACTTTCACCTAATTTTACAAGTTCCATGTTTAGTAAATTATAATTATATATATATATCTGGAACTATACCAAAGTATTCAATCTTTCTAATTTTGGATAATATAAACTAAGGAAAAACATTCATGACATTTCATTAGCTATCTTGTTCTTTCAAGTTAGCTCTTGGTATACATTTAATAGAACTGGATAATCCATAAAGTAAAAATCTTCCAGCTAATTTCTAGAGACTTTACAATAGGATGGCTATTTTGTAGAGATCATGATGGTGCATAAGTCTAAATTCATATTTCCAACTAACCTTTCTGTTTCTGATCCTAGAGTTTATACTTAAATTTGTTTTGCAAGTAGAGCATTTAGACTTTGTATTTTTCTCTACAAATCATGGCTTAATAGGCTATGGACAAATACAATATTTAGAGATATTACTCATGGCATGTATAGTTCCTGAGTGGATGACATCTTCTTGACTGTATTCACCCTATTAATAACTTTGACAAGCAGTTCTGTCATGTGTATCTTAGATACAGTCATATTCCTGGCATTAATAGCCATGGCCTGCAACAAGTAGAGCATTGCAGGCATACACTTGAACATGATACTATTGTCAGGATCATTTAATGACTTTTCAAAAGTCATCCAGTTATAGGAAATCATAGCTACAAAGAGAAGTCAAGTTTCAGTTAGTTTATTCTAAAGTCAATATTTAATAAGAGATAATGCTCGCATTGAGACACATTTGTCATGTGTATGATAGTGTATGAGGTTTGCAAGCACTCTTGTGGCTGTATAAATACTTCAACACACTTTTTGTGGAAACAGAATAGTGGCACATGTTCACAACATGTAAGATCTTTGAATTACTATATAAATTCCAATAACTTGTGTCCTGGCCAGTTGGCCAACCTGCATATTACTCAAAGTTTGCTCATTCTCCCTATGGTACTGTCCTCAATGTTGTGCAAATAGCAAGATATTTTCTGTTTGTATTCACTGAACTGATTTATATACACAATGTTGACACCATGGTCACAAAGGGAAGTTCTGGTAAGTTCTTCAAGCTTAATAACCAGCTGTGTCATGTTATGAGTGACCTACCAATAGAAAGTTGGGTACATCCAACTACAAGAACTTGAATATGGAGACACCAAGAGTACAAGCAAGATCAAGCCAAACAAGATTAAAGTAGATAATTTCTTGAAAGCTGAAGAAAAAGTGAGAAAAGAATAGAGAAGAAGATAAAGTACAAACAATACCTTTTTGTCTAAGGTTAACTGAGACTATGAGAGGCCATATACTTGTGTAAAGGAGAGTTCTCATTGTAAATTGCAATTAACTATAATATACTCCAGAGTCACCCCACCTCAACATACTGAAGAAGCTCCAATGACTATACATGTAAGTACATGTTTTCATCTTTAGTAATGTTAAATATATTGTATTAGTCCATATTACTAGAGAGATCAAGCATATTCTCGGGTTTAGGATTAAATATCTATAGACATCATATAATTTCTCAGTCACATATACTGAATCCTCTCATATACAGTAGGTTCATCCCAGCCTTCTAATCTAGCTAGAAGATAAATTTCTCAGATTCAACATATAATGAATCATAAATAGAGATATCCTAATGTAGCTATAAGAGGTTCAACTCACTCTTTTTCAGTGACTGATGAGTTATTGACTATATATATAACTTTGAAATACATCATTCTATCATTTTATAGATGAAAAAGTGTCTCCAGTAAAGAAAAATGCTTTTCTTTTATTATTCAAGGTATGTAAGTCAAAACTAATTATGGTTAATGTATCCTCATATCACTAGTCCTCTCAAAAATGAGTGTATCAGGAAATTTACATGATATTGATTTACTTGCTCATCTTTTATAATTTATAGCTTCAACTAGCAATACCATTTAAAGTATGGTTCAAGACATATACTGAAGAAGAATCTAGACTCTTTAGAAATTCAAAATCATATATCTTCCTATGATATCATACAAATTAATTAAAAAGTTCCTACCCATCTGCCACAGTAGTTTGTAGAACTTGTATATCCAAAATAATTCTCTAAATCAAAGCCCAATATTTTGAGAATTGAGATGAATGTAATGCTTGATGATTGTAGAGAGGTTATGAGATATCATGTTGAGATGTCGAAAGGTTTGCTGGATGGCTGATAACCACAACCAGGGGTTATGATAAATTCACTGGTATGTTACAGTTCACAATGTGGTCAATAGTGACTCAGATGTACCACTATAATGGCTGCCTAAAGGTTCCACCACTTCCTACTGGAGAGCTAGCAATAACAATTCATTTCTGTGGCATGGTGGTTGCCACTGCCACCTGTGCTGTTCCATATGTGGCCTTTTGTGTCAGTCACTTTCTGAATCTGAGCGTGATCATTGCTGGATATGCAGCCCTTCAGCTTGGTCACTTTCTTAATTAGAATCAGAATCTGAGCACGATTATAACTCTGAACAGACTAGTTCCTGCTACCTGCAGTATTGCATATACAGCTGTCTAGCCTGGTTGCTCTCCAAATTTGAGTATGAATATTGCTGTCTCCTATGCTGTTAGATATGTAACTCTTCTGCTTGGTCACCTTCTGACTCTAACCTAGAACTGTCATCACATCTGCAATGATGAGAATTGGTTATGGCTATGGAACTAGCCTGTTCTAATGCTTCTTGTGATGCTGCAAAGAGAGCTTGAAGGTGCATAGAGAGTGGACATGGTGTGATCTGGCTTAGGGCTTGTGATAGTATCAAAACTTCCTCTTTAGAGAAAGTGAAGATACACATTCATTGGTTACTCATTGTAGACTTCAGTCATTGCTCCCAGAGGCTTCCTGAATGAAGATGAGGTGGATAAGTTGATGGATCTTTTTTACTAACATTTGTCCTTTCTCTTCCTCAGATTCTATATCATTATCTATATTGATATCATGAAAGACTATACAGTATATGTCGTTTATATTTGATGAATGACTTGATAGAAATCAAAAATCACTACCTTGTCTTAAATAGATAGGAGATTTTAGTATTTATTTCACTTGTGTTACATTCCAATGACTATTCAAACTAATATTGACTTATAATATGATATTATGATTTCTAAGTCACTTTGATTTTAATTATATATTTTAACTTGTAAAATG
>JBBPUC010000868.1:0-10430 GCA_038094375.1 Tubosaeta aff. heterosetosa
AGAGAGACGCGCATCCTGGCGGGGGATCGTCTGAAATGTGATACACTAAGCGACCCTATTTCGCGCTTGAAAAGCGTGTCAAACGTCCAAGAAACACGAAGAGAAAAAAAAAGCATAGCAAGGCGAGACATGCGACGAGGGGGCACAGCCCGAACCTCAATTTTCAGGCGGTGGCGGAGGCATATCTGGAATCAAGTAATGCAAGGGGCGCCCGTCCCCGAAGCTCGCCTTGTGCAGCAACTCTGGCGCGTGCGTCCCTCCCGTCCTTCCTGAATGCGACGACTCGGCCCCCGCAGTGAAGGTGGACCTCGAGTCTGCGTTTGGGTCTTCAAGCAACAACGAGGGATCGTACTGCGGGACCGGTTTTCGAGATGCACGTCGCGTGGTCATGGAGACAGCCCCGGCTGAAACAGAGCGGTTGACAGGCGTGGCTGATACTGGGGATAGCGCGTACTCTTCCTTGGATTGGGAGAGCGTCGGCGACTGAGGAATACGGGAGAGACTTGGAGGGGGTAGTGTGGGCATGGATAGGCGTTCACTGCGGCGTCGGACAATGGACGTCTCCATCGAAGATCGGATACGTTGTGCTTGTTGTTCGAGGCTTTGATTGGATATGCGCCGAGTAGTGGAACGAGACCAGGTGCTTTCGTCGGTGGAGGTGGTAGGGGTTGGGGTCGTATATACCGAGGCGCGACGCTCGTAATGATACTGGATAGGAGTATTCAAGGCATCCGAGGGGCCCATACACGAAGAAGAAGCAGGAGACACAAGTTTTTCTTCCGCAGTGATGGCAACATCCTCAGCAGAACCACCGGGGGTGGAGGCCGTAGAAACTTTCCCACCTGCATCACCTTGAAATGTGGCTCCCGACGATTCTGAACGGGTATGGAAATGGTTGCTTGCAACTGGGGCTCCGCTGTTTGGTCGAATACTGGAATGAGCAGATTTCAGCAATCCCCATTGTCCGTCTGAATTTCCACCACCTCTGACAAACCGTTTTTTCCGTCTCCACAGACACAACCCTGCGATGATGACCAATACCACGCCAACAACCCCACCAACTACGCCTCCCACGATAGCCCCTACGTTCGTTTTCGAAGTCGCAGAGGAAACACTGCCCGTGGACGATGCTTGCGGCGATGTACTCGTAGCGGTTAAACAAGCCACATTGGTTCCATTCGACACGAAAAATGGCGCAGAGTCATTGGCGAGATTCGGTGAGGTGAGCACCAGAGCCTGTATCTCGTACCACCCCTGGGTGACATTGACAGACGGCCATGTCCAAGACAGCACGGAGGTGTTGGTCACCACCAGCTGTTGCTCAAGTGTGCTGTTGACCGTGCTCGCCCTTGCCTTGATGCTAGATGAGCTGTCATTCACGCCGATGTTGGTGATCGACAAAAAGAGCTGAGCATCTGTTCCGCTGTAATTCCATGAAATTAAACCAGGGGTGCACGTTGTCAAGTTTTGTACGGTAAAATTGATGCTGCCCGGAGTAGGCGAGGCATGCGCGGTTGAAGAAGTCGCAGATGAGGAAGGCGAAGCTGACGTTTTGGAAGGAGACGAGGATAATGCGAAGGAGGTAGAGGTGGAAGAAAGCTGACGTGAGCTGGTGGTAAGAGAGGACGAAGAAGGCTCACTACTTGACGCCGGCGACATCGTCGTGGATGTCGACGTCGACGAGGGTGTTTGTAAAGAAACTAGACCGGGACCCTGAGAAACAACGTCGACGGATATGGCTTCTTCACGAGCCTCGTGTTGGCGAGCAGGACCTGCGGCCGTGACTGATGTAACCGTAATGAGATGAAGACACAGCAAAAGTATGGCCCCTTGCTGAAACGTCATGTTGGTCCTGACTCCACCATGCAACCAATTAGCGTTTCAAGAATAAGGAGAAAGCTATAGAGACGAGTTACTTGAGTGCTTGTTCGGCAGCAATCCAGACGCTGTGAGCTCGCCCCCTAGAGGATTCGTGAAGGTGAAGAGGCGCTCGGCGGTGACCACAGCCTCAAGCTGGACGGTGACGGGCTCGGAGCGAGTGGGAAAGGCGGCGACCAGTGGGAGAAAAGAAAACTGCTCAGTGTTGTTGCTTTACAACAATCACCATTTTGCATTCACAAGAGACCGCTCCGGACCGCATCCACGTGCTGATGGTGATATGTCCGAAATCACTGATTAATCTGCAACCGCTCCTACCGACAATCACTGATAATCCGAGTGTCGACATGCGTGATGTAGATACGATTAGGATACTTTGAACCAATCAAGTTCGAGTCCCTGCGTGAACTGGATCGAGGGCCAGTGCCTTAGGATGGGCGACCTACGACCGCTGCCGCGTGCCCTGTGCCCTGAATGGAATGGATCACGACATAGGGCACAATGCCGTCAGGATTATCGCCAGGTTCAATGGTCTAGTGGTTATGATTTCTGTCTTACACACAGAAGGTCCTGAGTTCGACCCTCAGTTGAACCAAGTCTTTTTTCCCTCGAAGTACTACTTGGCATAGCATCCTCATCACCCTGCCGCATTTACCTCTTATCCTCCAGTGAGTAAATCGGACTTTTGCATCATCTGTTCAAATCTCTCTTGGTGACAATTTATATTACTTTTATCCTGGAAATCAATTAATTGTTTCCGTGAACAGTTACCAAAGGATGCGCTAGACCGTTTCAGAGATGTAACCCCCCCTCTCGTTTTGGCTCAAAAAGTCAGAGACTGACGTACACAGCCCTGTCTCAAGACTCAGTTTACTCCATCCGTAATTCAATAGGAGAACCCTAGCCACACGGGGTGGGCGGCAGAGGGGGAAGCATTACCCAGAGCGGACAGATCTCCCTCCCCCATCTCGAAACTCTTGCATTCACGTATTTCAAATCTCTCTCCTGTTTTCGTCGACCGGGAAAACGTAGGTGCGTGTGGTATGATGGTGGCGTTTTATGTGCGCGCATTTAGCAGTTTTGCTGGCCATCGCGGCGTGCCTTGTTAGATCGCGTGCCCTGCTCTTATCTCTCGCGGTGGGGCCGTATGCGATGGAATGTCCGTCCTGCATCGTATACGGAGGCGCAACGCCCGCGTGTTACGTAGAGGTGGTGCGTCGGACGAGCGGAAAGCCCTTTGGAGCCGTCCTCGCGCCTTTGCCTATCGTCGTATCTTGCGAGCCAAAGACTGCGACATCAAGTCAGCTGATTGCGCCCGACGTCTGAGAACGTATCATTTCTGTCCGAGGATTCATTTCCGACGGAAAAGTTATTCCTGAAACTCGGCTGGCCGTTGATAGCGACCTACCGTGGATCGCGACATATGGCGATTGGCGCGTATGATCGGGAGAAAGAAAAAGTTCCGCAGCGATAGGTGTTTTACTACCCAACGTCTTTCCCCCCCATCCCGTTGGCGTGCTACGAAATGCCTCTCCTATCACCACTTCCACATCCGAACGGAAACGAGGAATTTGCTGCGTACACGTCGATCACAGCTGGACTTTGAAAGAAAGAAAAGCATGGATTTACGAGCTGCAGATAGTGTAGGGATATCATCAAGAGATGTAAAGTGACATTAAATCCAGCAGCAAAAAGGCATCTGAACGTCCTCGCATCCAGCGCCTCCGTCCAAAAAATAGAGCAAGACGAAAGAAAAGGGGGAAAAGTAAGTGATCATTATGGGTCGTGAACAGCGCATTACCCGCCAAAAGCGCTCTAAGAAGTGTCAGGAACGCCTTCTTGAAGCACCTCTTCCACAGCCTTGCGGCCTTGTTCAGAAAGCACGGGTATTCCGGAGCTGATATCTTGGTCAAAGTACGTGGGTATAAACCTAAAAACGAGCATACGTCAAGCACATTTTAACATGCAGTTGCGCGCCCACTTACGTTTCGTTCTTGCGCTTCCGCTCGCTCGCCTCGTCTCGCTGCCTCTGCTCGAGGATAAGCTTGTGCTTGGTCGCTTCTCCATACTCCTTGCTGAGGAGCTTGTTGGTGACGTTCTCCCACAACTTGCGACTTTCCTTGGGCAGCTGGCTCTCGAGCGGACGCACGACCTTGGGTATGACCTGCAATTTTTCGAGGTTGACCAGTGTGTGGTACTCTGGTGTCGACACCACGGACAGGCTCGAGGACGATGGGTTACGTCGCCAGCGGATGTGGTTCCGCCAACAACCGTCGAGGAACGCGACTACGCGTGAATGGGGAACGTGCTTGACCTTGGTCCACTCCTCGTGCTCCGTGGCGTCTTCGTCATATGTGTGGATGACGCCTTCCACGAGGAAATGGGCTCGCCCAAGCCATGACTGCCAAGAACGAGGACATGAAAGACGTCATTCAAGCCAGGCAATCGACCTACCTCTTCCTTGTACTCTATCACAGCGCGGTAATTTTCTCCCTTTCCACCTGTACATGTGATGATCGTGGAGTCTGCAACCGTGATATAGAAGCTCCCCCTCAAAATCCCGTTGACGCTTGCGATGGGGTGCGTGATGTGGTATTGTTCTCCTTCTCCAGGACCACCGGTGATGTTGATGAAAATCCCCTTGTTGAGTGAGCCCGGTATGACGCGCACTGTTGTACCAGAGACCTTTGCAGAAATTTGGTCGATGCCCCGCATTTCAATGGAGCGAGAGGGGCAGGATGCATAGTAGGCGGAAACAGGTGGATGGTGTGAGACCTGTTCAGTGATGTATACAACACGGAGAGAATCGTTGTCGGATCCATTAGCAACGAGGGAAAGGCTAGACATGCGTCCGGCAAAGTCTGTATCGACGGCCTGCCCGGGGGAAGTAGGTGCTGTCGAGGGGCTAGCTTTGTTCTTGGAAAGGAGACTGAGGCCACTTCTAGTACTCTTGGAGCTGTGTCCACTCCTTCCGCTCCTGATACTCAAGGTTTCCGACGACAAAACCGTGGTTGGTACTTGTGGGGAAGTACCTTGAGTCGTGTGGGTTCCAAGTATCGGGGGTTGTGTCGGATCGGAGGGGTATCGCACAGGAGGAACATCCCAGTGCGCACGGAAGTGTTCTCCAAGGACTGAATTGTACGGCTTGCACACTTTGCCATGCTGCATGTGCGAGTGTCACACAACGCGTGAGCGATCGGGCGAGAGCGACGACTCACAATGAATTTGAGGTCCTTGGTGAACGTAAACCGCACAGCAGCAAGCATGCGCTCAAAGGCATCGTCCGAATCATTAATGCTGCGAAACGTGAGCCGAATAGCACACGACAAGGACCAACGACGTACGCTGCAAAAAGATCGGGCCGATCGAGGTAATGCCAATACTCCAAGTTTGGCAACGGCTCGAGCAGGGATGCAGGAAGTGACAAGCGCCTAGGTGTCGAGGAGCTGTCAGTGGCTGACGCTGCGCGGGGCGTGCAACACGCACATCGCGGCAATGTCTTTGACGCCGAGACACTTTTTCACGAGCTGTATGATCATCTTCAGCTTTCCACCCTCTCCAGCGTCTGCAGACTCCTCCGGAACAGAAATGGGCGGGCCAGGTGCGTCCTCGTCGACGACGGTGGGGTCGGTCGTCGGGGAAAGATCCGCCTTGTTCTCCGCCATGGTGGTTCAGAGTCAACGTGAGGGTCGGGAAAAAGAAAAAAGCTTGTTGATAGACGAGACTCCCACAAGCAAGTACGAGTGCTGGTGGCTGCACGTGTACAAGAGTATATACAAAACAGGCAGGCTGAGCTTGCCATCTCCTCAACACCCAAGGACTCGTATTTTCTGATGGCCAACGAGTTTAGATTATAATTATTATGCTCTCATAACTGCGCTGGATGTCTAAATATGTATCTGTCCTTGTGGCACGTGAGCTGGCTCTGCTTTCAACGCCTGCTCAGTGTCTGACCCTCCCTTCCATGGTGGACGATAAATACATCGGGCTGGCCCTCGCTGTCTCCAGCTCAATCGCTATTGGGACCAGTTTTATTATCACTAAGAAGGCAAGCCTCCAAACCCACAACGTCCAGCTTTTTCAAGCCTGATGCGTCTTTTCCTAGGGCCTAACAGACGCTGGCGCACGGAATTCTTCATATGCCGCCGCCTCTGACGATTATGCATATCTTCGCAACCCAACTTGGTGGGCCGGAATATCAACTTGTCCGTACACTCTCTTCTCCCTCCATGCCTGCTGACACAGTCGTGCACAGTGGTATTAGGCGAAGGTGAGTCGCGAGTCGAGCTACCGTCATTCGACCCTCATCGACATGCCAGTTGCAAACTTTGCTGCCTATACGTTCGCCCCTCCGATATTAGTAACGCCGCTGGGTGCTTTGAGTGTCCTCATTGGGTTGGTCCTTTGCATCCATCGTACCCTCGAGCTCAACGCCGCACAGCGCAGTACTTGCATCTTTTTTGTTAAACGAAGAACTGGGCCACCTGGGTCGAACAGGATGCGCATTGTGCTTGATCGGTTCCCTCATCATCGTCCTGCACGCACCCCCAGACAAGGAAATCGAAACGGTCGACGAGATACTCCACTATGCCATACAGCCAGGCAAGTCAACTTCCCAGGGTCGCTTCAGACGAGACGATTGACTTGGCGAAAGGCTTCGTGTTGTACTGCCTAACCGTCTTCATTTTTACCTTGGTCATGATCTACAACGTCGTACCCCGCTACGGTCGCTCAACCCCTCTGGTCTACATCTCCATATGTTCGCTAGTTGGCTCGGTTTCTGTCATGGCGATCAAAGGGTTCGGGGTTGCCGTTAAACTCACAGTGGGTGGAAACAACCAGTTCACGCACCCAAGCACGTACGTCTTCGGCATAGTTGTCGTGGGCTGCATATTAGTGCAGATGAACTACTTCAACAAGGCCCTCGACACGTTTTCCACAAACGTGTACGTCCGTTCAGTCTAGTTCTCCGTACGACCCTCATGCGTGCTCATTCGCAGCGTGAACCCCATGTACTATGTCGGCTTTTCCACGGCAACGATCGTGGCATCCCTTATTTTATTCCAGGGATTCAATACAACCGGTGGTACGAACACGGTGACGCTACTCGCCGGCTTCATCGTCACCTTTCTCGGCGTCCATCTCCTCAACCTATCACGAAAACCGGATCTTCCAAAGGCCGCCGGCCACTCCACGCTCGAAAGCGGCCTCATGAACCCGCGCATTAGCCTCCAGGGCCGTCCGTCACTCGACGTCTGGGGTGGAACATCCGAGCTACGCACAGACGGTGCCCCCCATTCCGCAGGTCACGGCCGTCGGAGCTCGCTCTACCGCGCGCAAAGCAATACGCTGTTCGATGCTTTCGAGGGTGAGGATGGTGTGACCACCATGCCTCTCTCCCAGCTCCGGGAGAGCGACGAGGAAGGGGTCGAAGAGGGCGACAGCGACTCGGACGAGCGGACGCGGCTGCATTCCGAGCACCGTGTGCGGTCTGCGAGGAGTCAGAGCTATTCGCCGACAGCGCTGCAGAGCAGCACGAGAGCACCTCCTCGGGTGTCTTGAAAACGTAGAAAACGACAGATCATGACGATGACGGGGATGGAGATTGCATACCATCCGAGACGGACTGCAGTTACTCTAGATTTACATTCTATACCTCATTTTGTGAAATTACACGCTCGTTTGGTCGAGTTTTGGGGACTGTGTACATGGATAGAGTAACAGGCTGCACGAGTCTTTAGCTGTGCAAGTTTGGCTTGAAATCATAAAGATCGTGGCGCACACGAGCTTTGCGGTACGTCACGCGACATCGTCTGGCGTTGAAACATGTTGGCAACGAGGATTTGCCCAAGGACTGGATGGGTGCGACGGACAATACGGCGCGGGCGTTTTTCCTGGGGTATCTCCGCGTATCCAACCCCTCGATTCCAAAAGACACCGTTCTAGAGTGCGTCTCGTTTCGAGCATTTGAATAGTCGGGAGAAATGTGGGTGCTTGTCCAAAAAGCTAAGGAGGAAGACCAGACGTCCAAAGACAGCCATTGCTCGTGCTCCGATGCGATGTTGCGGACGTGAGCCCAAACTCGGGCTCGAATCCCAGCGGTTCTTTATCCCCATGCGAAACGCTCGCGGAAAGAGGATGCACTGAAGGGCGTGCGACGAAGCGGAAAAGCCGAGAGAACGGGTGTGAAGCGAATCACGCGACACGACCAATTGGGGCTTGGTGTTATTTTTGACCCAGTGGAGTATTCAAAGATCGGCGGATTATGCTCGGGAGGAATGAAAAAGAACGAATGCGGAGCGGCCATCAATTGTAACGACGTGTAGAGGGCATGAAACGCCGGAGAGGCCACGGCCCGCTGATCATCTGTATTACGAGTCACACGACCCAGCGTTCAACGCAACATTTATCCGTGGTACAAGGTTTGGCGTATTCTTGGCCTTGTGGTACATTTAGAGATTGGCAGACCAGAGACGGGGGAAGACAAGTATGCGGGGCAACGGTTATGGATGGTTTTACGTTCCCAAGTCCAACCATAACCGAGGGTGTGCTGATTCGATATGAACTGCGGGCCCTTTGGGGGCTGGGCTCGGACACGATAATCGAGTAACCGAGGAGGAAAGAGGAAATGTGACTCCGATGATCGCGAGATCTGATACAAATGACCAGTGTTACAGTATGCGCAAAGACGATAAAAGGAAGCTGCCATTGCGGAAATACTATAGATCAATGAGAGCACCTCGCCACAAAGGGTGTCGGATATTATTATTTCTGGGCCCGCGCGGTAGAATTTAGCAGAAAAACACGTGAAGATGATCGGCGCACGACTCACTTGAAGTTTATGTAAAATGAGTACGGGAGGCGTTGCCACCCGCGACGAAAACAATCCTGAGACACATCGTCCGAAAAGCTGTTGAGTAACGTGATCGCTTGACGACTTTCCAACACTTGGCCCGCTAGCATTTCACTCTGATTGGCGGAAACATGTCGGCAAGAACGAGTCCCTGACCCAACTCTTTTGCGATTGCGATTCAACTTGCGAAAATGCGCAGTTTCTCTTCGCCAGAGCGTAGCTGACTTCTGGATGATTGTGCGTCCAGGAAACACGTGTGAGAAATCTGTCGGGCGCATTATAAACATACTATCCAAGCTTTCGGAGCAGTGTGGGTCCCGCCCAGTGAAGACGGTTTTTGGGTCATCCTGGGTAGAATCTTGAATCCATGCTTTTTCCGCAGCCCTAACGGTGAGTACTAAATTTAATAGACTGCCGCACTTACTGCACCCTCGTCGCCTTCCCCCGAAACCGGGCCCGCTAGTAACTTATTTGTGTCAGCAGTACTTGATGGAATAGCCACGAAGCAAAGTGTTGTACTGAATACCCCAACACATCAACAAATTAGGCAAAGTCTTTTCTCATCTAATTTCGGCTTATTTGGCTTATTTTTTGTGCTTAGCCTGATAAGCAGCACAAGCCAATAAGACAGATGATATCCTTCAATTGCTTTGTCTTACGATGCTTTTCGGCTTATAGAGCTAATCTCAGCGGAACAGAATAGGTAAAACAGTGCTAGGTACACAGAGAATTAGTAAACTAGAACTCGACTCAAACGGTTAGCCAAATAAGCCTAAATAAGCTGTCAATAAGACTTTGCATGATTTACTGATGCCAGAAGACATGTCTGGTCCGTTGAGAACTTCGGGTGATAAGTCCATCGCAGTCTTCTGAATTATCTATATATCATCGCGGCGTGTCCCAGTGGACCGCGTCGGTGGTCTGGGGGAAGATGACTTTGAATCCCCGCCAGCTCTACCGTTTACCAGTCCAATTTGTTTTCTGTCAGCGTCACACTGAGACACGGGCATGTCCACGGACCAACTATCCAAAAACTGCGGGGATAATACTACCTTGCTGGCAGTTCAACTAGTCGATGTGTTTTCAATGTTGACTCCCGATCGGACCAACAGAACCAAATTTCGGCCGCCCGCCGGGACATCTGTTTAGGTTGCTTCACTGAATGCAATGTATTGGACACGGCACGGGGCATTGTAACTTTGGCTACCGGACCCTATCCAGGCCAATCCCCTTGACGTTGGTCCGCCGGGTTTCTTAAAGACGCCGCACTGGCCGTGATTGAATGGGAGAACACACTCGGGTTACCGGACCAGTGGTACCAGGGATCCCGTGAGCTGACTTGTTGGTACTCCATCTTTATGTTCGATGAGTTTCAGGATGACCGCACTAATTTGATGCGCTGGAGAACACGCTCTAGGCCTCCCTTGTTTTATCACACGAACCCTTGGAAAATTAGTTCGCCCCCCTGTCAAGGGATGTCCGAGTTGTCCAGGTTAATCACACTTCCAATGAGCAATCAAGTGTATGTTCTCAGATCTCAATTTCCTAATGGGATTATTTCAGACGGTCTCAGTTAATGGCAAGCGTTTTCCGTACATTTCACTGTTGCTCATCTTCGTAGCTTTAGTTCACACCTCATGCTTTAGATAATATGATCGTTCGCATTGCATGGTATCTACTGAGGTATCTATGTGCACGG
>JBBPUC010000869.1:0-10396 GCA_038094375.1 Tubosaeta aff. heterosetosa
TTTCGCAGCGCGAACCACTGGATACAACTGTCAGTCGTAGAAATCCCAAAGCCGACGACGACTGACAGAAATTCTCTGACTTGGTGTACCCGGCGATGAAATACCCACACTCCGTCACTTGTTGTAGTAAAAGCTTGATGATACCGGCGCATTTCTTGATTTTCTGCAAGGTCTGGGTGTCATCGACGAATGTGAGGACATCGCCCATCGTGCTTGCTAAACCAATGATCCGCTCGTCACGATGCTTTTGGTTTACGAGCGCCTGTATGGACTATCAGCCACGGTCAACATTGGGACGCATTGCGAGAGACAGACTCTGTTCACAGCAGATATAACAGACCAAGCCATCGACGCATACGGATGAATCTACCAAATTCAAACGGTGAGCGAGCGAAGCAAAAGATGAACATGCTAATTACCACTACAATGTCAGTCACGATCTTGTCGAACAACTCCAACCTCTTCAAAAGGATGCCCCACATAGATTCGAAGGTTTTCACCTCTGCGACGAAACTTGTGCCAGTGTCGACTGCCGAGGGGACAGCAGCTGGCAGGTGACCGAGTTTGTTCACCCCTCGCTGAGTCGCTCGGTTGGCGGCGATGGCTTGTTGCTTTTCTGCAGTAGTGTCCTCGGATGGCTGAGCAGTAAACGTGAACTTGATTGTGTTCTCGGTAAGATCGGACCCATCAGAGGCATTCTTGCAAAGAGGTTCTTTGAATACTGATCACAAAGATTGCGTCAGCAGCACATGTCTTGTAGTGGTTGTTCGTACCGCAGTCTTGTAAATTTCCTGTTATCTGCTCGATCGTACAGGTGAGAACCCCAACGAGTTTGTCTTTCTTCCATTTCCTCAATTGGTGTTTCTCGTAGACCTCTACGCACAGGATAGAGGAATCGGTCTCGTCCCTTGTAACAGTGAATCTCCTGAGGGGTAAAGAAGAGGCGGATACGAACAAAAACAACTCCGTGTCCCAATGTGCACTTTCCTTTTTTTCTTCTACTATGGGTGTCTCTCGTATGGTATCTCCGATAGAAAACTTGACATAGAATTGTCTCGAAAGCGCGAGTTTGCTCCTCGCCTGGGCGTAAAGCTCGATATCTGAAAAATCACTTAGATCGTATACAACATGAAGCATAGCGTCACGCGAACCGCACCTTTGATAACGAACATTCAGTTAGTCCTTCGACGGCCGAACCACCTCAGTACGTTGCAGAAAGTCTATGTATGTAGCACTTACCCCAGTTTCTAGCTGAAACTGAGCTGCGACTTTGACAGTGATGAGGGAAAGCAGCAAGAGCCGAATAAGTGACATGCGGTTGGAATGCGGCAGGGGCAGTGCAAGCAAGCTTGACCAATCGCAGTTTGACCGCCGTGAATATAATCACTGAGGACTTACATTTCCTCAAGAACGATATACCACTACGTCACTCTTCGCCTACTTGGATTTCAACACTTTTAAAGCTCGAACGGTTTCAGTGTCGTTGCAACCGATGGGAATCAAAAAATCCCGCGACATATCATCAAGCAGAATGGGGATTTGATTAATGGTGTTCCCAGACAACGGGATAGACTGTCACTCAGCGTTGAAGCTTGAAGGGAGGGCTCGAAATGAACGCACTTAATGGTGCAGTTTTCATGCCAGGCACATCACTACAACCTCCGCTGACAGCCCAGAGAAATATGTCTCGCTCGTACTCATTCAGCCAGGGTCCCCTGCACCTCCGATACGTCGTGTCGCTCAGCGTGTCCAGGCACTTGTCCCTTGCTGACATTCGTATGTGGTCATGACCGTTGTCCACGATCTCGCAGTCGGAATGGGGTGGTCACTCCTCTGTCTAGCTCAGGACCAAGAGAGCATTTCCGATCACAAATCCAAGGACGATTAGCGTCGTCTCAAAGTGGTCCATCTGAGTATGTGTCCCTGTCGTGCGAGGAGAATGACCTCTTTTGACAGGAATATGGTCCCGAGGCAACAATCTTTAGGTGCGTTTGCGTCCTGGATACTACATGCACTCCGGCTCATCCACGCAATCTTGACCAAAGGACACGAGAGGACGTCCTCGTTGCACTTTGGGAGCACATGCCGGGCCTGCAGCTTGAAGCACAGGGGTATACCATTGGGGAGACGTGCTGGTGAGTCGAACTTTGAGCATCGCGGCACATGCGTTCTCTAACGTGTCGTGATTGTCAGGTTCTGTTCTCGTCGGGCCATTTCCCCTGCACCAAATTTTCTAGAACTTATTCCGAGCGAGGTCGGAGGTGTAATGGGGTGGCGAGCGCGTAGAGGCGGGCCTTGGACGTGGCGAAATCGGTGTAGACCGGTAAGCGTTTGAATGGGTAGAGTTGCATGCTCACGTTGTCAGTGACCGGTGTCATCGCTGTGACTTTGTCATGGGCGAGTACTTGAGTGACTGAGAGGCAGGCAGGGATCGACATGATGATGTTGTCGTCATTGTTGTGCCTCCATAGCGATAAGAACTTGCGAGAGGACGCAGATGAAGGTGAGTGTGCCCCGTTCCTCTATCCATCATCTTACTCACGGCTAGGTTATTGTGTCGCAGACTTGCACACGTCGCCGCCTTCAACTCAGCCTCCTCGTGACCCCACACCTGCCCTCGGTCGGTGAAAACCGATGCTCCACCCCATTGTACGAGCCATTCGACGATGCAGACACAAATTGCTACAGCCTTGAAGCAAACATACAGCCCACCCGCATTCGGACCCATGGATGGAGCATGGCCAATATATATCACACGCCACTGATAGAACAATATAAACATGTTCTCCCTCGTCATCATCGGCTTCCGCTGGATCACCTCCGCTGTAGGACTCGACCTTGATATCATTCAGTCCCAGCTCTTCGTTCTGCTCCTCTCGTAGATTTCAATTGTCATGTTCGGATCGGGGTCAGGGGCATATGTGTTTTGTACGTATGAATTCACCAGAGGATCCTAAATGATCACAGTGAATTCTCGCTTGACCTGCCTGATCTGGATAGGTGATGAACACGGTATTGAGTACGTTGAAATGATTGCAAGTTACTCAACTGCCTTCATATCGCTCAAGAATTTTGTAAACTTTTCGCTGTTCGCTTCCCCAACCACACTCGAGTCGCCTGTCGAAAGCAACCTTTCGGAGAGCTCCTGGTGGACTTGATCCAGGATTTATTCCAGGGTTGTGAATCGTCCTCCGAGTGTTCCATGCCGGAGGACGAGGTCAATTTCCGGGACCACCAATCCACCTGTTTCACTCTGAAGAAAACTCGTCACTTTGCGCCGATCAATGGAGCGATTCCCGGCCTTGAGAATGTTCCTCCCCAAGTCCTCTTGGTCAACCACTTTCAAGGTATTCTTCTTTCCTCTCTCCGAGATAGCAGATCCGGCTTTCACTTGATTATCTCGGTATTCGCAATTCTCGCAATTCGTTGACATGATTAGGGTTTCCTTGCAACAGTACTCGACTATTTCTGATCAAAAACCGAATGCTACTTACCTTGAAGTACGGAATAAATACCTTCTTCATTCTGCAAGGAGATACGTGAGGGCATGCTCAGCGGCGCGCTTTCCACCATGATCATGATCCCTGCTTCAGCCTGGACAAGCCCAAGAAGGTTCTCACAATGTTAGACAACACGTTACAAACGCCGGATATCGCAAACTCGCCGTACAAGACGTGCTATGAGCTGCAGAGAGCGTGGCTCGCAAACGACGGTGTTGCTCAGCCAGGGATCGTCCTCATTTCCTGTACGTCTTCCTGGATGTTGGTGCGATCCCCATCTCACGATGACTAGCATACACGCATGTTGGGTGCGCACAGGAGAACGCCAAGCATTTCTCATCCTCCAACATGCCTGGAGTCGCGGTTCGGTGAATCCCGTTGCTTCGTGTGCGCGCGCGCGTGCTGACGGAACGTAGGTCCACGCGACCTCGGTTTCGGTGTTTGATCCGCCAGAAATTGACCTGGCGGTGCTCGTGTCACCGGGTGACATTGGTGCGGCTCGCCCTCTCGCGGCCGCAGCGCTGATTGATCGCCTCAGATGAAACGATGCTTGTCGAGGCAGTGAGGTATACTGCCGAGGTGATGCAGACCGGCGCACTTGGCGCGCTCACAGCTATCCGGGAGGGTGCGGAGTGCGTTGCATCCGGTTGGTGCGTACCTGCGATTTCAGGTGGCGCTGGCACTCATGGGGAATAGGAACGGCGCCAAGGAGTCGAATGGGGTGGTGGATAGCAATCTCAAGGTGCGCGGCGAATGGAGTCGCTGAGCGTCTGTCTAGGTGTATGGAACGGAGAATCTGAGGGTGGCCTTGGTTATTGACGTTTCTGCAGGCGGATGCAAGTGTGTTGCCCATTGTGAGTGTGCGGCTGGCTTTCTGTGGTAGCATATCGGAACTCACCACCAGGTCCACCTCTTTTCATCCGATCAGACGATACACGACAGATTCGCGCACCGTGCGGCGGACATCATCGCCTCTGAACGGGAAGCGACAGCGACAGTCTAGTTTGCCAGAATTCGACGCTGCTCCGTTGTTGTATTGTACAGTGATTGAATGTTATTCTACAATGCTCATGCGCCAATCACGCCCGTCCACGTATCGATGAGATCGACCACGCAGTATCCCTTGACGGGGACATACTGCTTCGTGATCATCTTGATCGTTTCTTGCGCGACCATGCCCCCGAGGAAGGCTGCCGTGTTCGGAAGCTCTGCAGACGGCGAACGTGCACTGAAAGGGGGTGAGATGCAGTCGACGCAGACACGGGGCTCTTACAGCTCTCCAATGGCGTCTTCGAGCGCGCCGGGCAATTCCACGCCGTCGCCCACGATGCTCTGCACCTGCTCCCGAAGCCGCTCGACGGTCGGCTTTGACCCAACTCGGTGCTCCCCCAGGTCAAACAAGGCCGACAAGGCGAGATGGGTGGCCGTCTCCTTGGGCGAAGACGCGAGCGCGTCCGCTGCGAAACACGTCAAACACCGTCGCAGACCACACGACACACATACCCAGCGCCGCCCGATCTTGATCCAACACGCCCCACGGCTTGCCCCTCAGAACCTGCAACGCGTGTGCGTTCTTAACAAACAGGTCCACGAGCGCGTCGTCGACGGGCGCGCGCAGATGGCTCTTGAACGCGTGCTTCTCCTCCTCTGCGCGCGTCCTGTAGAGCCGCTGGAGGTGGATGTAATTGGCCGTATCGGACTTCATGTCGGGGAGCGTCGACGTGAGCGGGAGGGTGTGCGTCTCGGACTGGTCGGCAAACTCCTTGAGAGCAGCGAGGAGGTGGAAGAACGGGGTGAGGTTCTGGCGGAGGGCTTCTGGGGCGATGGATGGGTCCTTGAACAGTGCCTCGATCCCGTCGGGGACCTAGGGGGAGTCGAGCGTGGGACGGGCATGGGGTAGGAGGCCTACCTTGGTTTCGGACCAACAGCGGTAGGCTTGTGCTTCGGCCTCGTCAAAGTTTTCTTCGTCGGACTTGATTTTCATGGTGAGGATCCGTTTTTTGAATTCCTGACGCTCGGAGAGCGTCGAGGGTGGTTTCCCATCGTGCTAGCGGTGGGGTTCAAGCGTGAAGATGGGTGATTTGATGGACGTACAGACGCCTTCCAGTCTTCGAGGACGCGGACGAGGATGACAACGTATGGGATATGGCTGTGTTCTGTTGGATCCAGCGCGTCAAAGTCGAGGGACAAGGCATGATCGCGGAGTGCTGGAAATGCCTTATCGATGCGGAGAGAGGGCGGGGTTTCGGAGTGGCTTTCGATGACTGGAAGTTGCTCAGTACAGGACGACGATCGCAAAGATGACTCACTGGTGTGTTCGTGGAACTGGATAAAGAACTCGGCCAAGAAACCAGCAGATCGAACGACCAGGAGGGGTGGGCGAGAGGAGTCGCTCCACAGGAACGAAGAAAGCTTGTCTAGGAGTGCATTGTCCAGGTTGTGTGCGATGATGATGGTAAAGGAGGCGAGCCACTCTGGGCTCGTGTCGAGCACGGCGGCAAGCGTTCTGGTGTCTGCAACGCCCTCAACACTGTCGTTGAGCTCAGAGAGCGACCGGACCACTTCAGTAGCTCTGTTCTTTCCGATGCTGTCGAACCCGTCCAGGAAAAAGTTGTTGCCAGCGTCGGCGTGGGTGACGGACTCGTGGTCAAGGATGGTAAAGTGGCCGATGCCCGGAAGTACAAGGTTTTTGAGGATCGAGGTCGACGTTGCACGACCAGATACGACGAGGACACGGGCCGCTTCGAGTGCGGATTGGCCGCTCGCTGCCCAGAGACTATCAAGGGGTTGAGGGGCCGGCTTGGTCGAGACGATCAGACGTACCGCAGCTGGCGATCATAGCGCCTTGTTCTGTTGTCTGGCTGGGCTCTTTGGGGGTATGAGCTCATCATCGTGAGCGATGAAGACCACGTACTGAATCGCGGTGGTGGCCGACTCGATGTCCTGGGAGTCCTGGGACATTGTGGTTCTGGTCAGACTGTCATGGCCGACTCGACGCGCCAGTTTGGCGATCTCGCGACGCAGCTCGTCCTCGAATCGCGCCGGTCGACGGCGAGCGACACGCTGCTGAAATACAACGGCGAGCTCGTGCGATCGATCGTCAGAGAACAGCGCGAGCTGGACAAGCTCGCCGACACGCCCGACCTCACACCGGAGCTGCTCGTCTACCAGACAGCGATTCTGCGCAACAAGCGCTGTCTGCTGGCGTACCACAAGCACCGACTGGATCGACTCAGGGACATGTACTGGGCCACCGGCGGGGCACTCCCACACATCCTCAGCAACCCCGACGTTCGCAGCAAGCTGTCGCCGCACGAAGTCGACTTTCTTAGAGAGTACAGTGGGTCGGTGATGGACTACCGGGCTGGGTTTTCGAATGAGCTGGACATCACTGCCAGCGTCACCCATCCGCCCAAAGACCTGCATGTGTTGGTTCGGGTTGTGCGGGACTGTGGGGTGATTCAGACCGAGGTTGGGAGCATCGACTTTCAAAAGGGCCAGCGGTTCATGGTGCGACGGGCAGACATTGAACATCTCATCGTACAAGGATATCTCGAGCAAGTCTAGGCAAGTCGACTTGTTTACCGCCAAACAATCTCAAAGCTTATCCTCATGCAGTCACTACTACGCAGAACGCTCGTCCGACGCTACTCGACCGAACTCTTTGCCAGCGGACCACCGTCCATGTTCACGCCCAACCATGCACCAGAGCCCCCAGAGGAGATATCTGATCTAGAGTGGGAGATGCGGACTGGTAGGACTCGGCGCACCTGTTCCAGAGATGCTCTGATAGCGCTGTATGTGGCTAGGGCGTGCAATCTACATCCTTGAGCACACCCTTCCGGACTTTTTCCAAGTCGGCCTCGTCTCCAATGTAGATCCAACCAGACCAGACATTGTCCATGTGCCCCGCTCCAAAGACGGCAACGTTGAGATATACAGCCCAGCTATCCGTCTGACGTACACGCCGCCTGCTGCGTTGCCACCTCCTTTTCCGAGAACGCTGTCGCTCGAAGGTGCGTCCGAATGGATGAGATGACCTCGCCCTTAAACATGCCTCAGGGCTTCCGTTGTACATGGCCTCGTCGGTGTTCATTCGGCACACGATGAAGACGCTCTACTCCGACTTGCGGGTCGAAATGCGCAAGATGGCCCTGCAGACGCCGCCATCCCAAAAGCGGGAAAAGAGCGTGCTCGTTGGGCTGACCGTGTATGGCACGACACGCGTCAGCGGTGGTCTCGGCGAGTGGCAAGTGTGCGTGGTGCGATGCATGTTGGATGCGTGTCTCACGTCCAGCAGGGATTCGACGTACGGATTTTCGCCCGTGTCTGGGCTGATCAATCTGCACACGATTGAGTCGATACAGCCAGCACCACACGAGGCAGCCTACGACGCACTTCGGGCTGCGCTCAGCCACGTCTTCGGCATGCCGGGCGACATGCGGCCCGGCCAAGTACGCGCTGTCAAGTCAAAAGATCCGCCCAATTAGATAATTATAATTTGCAGGTAACCATTGTGTCATAGATAATTGATAAATAAATAAATATATAAAGGATACTCCTCGCGACGGTCTCCGTCTCTTCTCGGTCCTTGTCTCTGCACCATCACCATCAGTCCTTCTTTTCCGAAGCACTCGTTTGCCTCCACCACCATGTTCACCCTCCTCCTTGTCGCCGCCTCACTGCTCAGCACTCGTATGTCTCATATCGCTTCGCGACCCTAGCCTTACGTTGTTTCCCCACAGTCGTCTCTGCCCAGTCTCCCGTTGCGAATTGTGACCGCACCTACACCGTCCAGGAGGGCGATGTCTGCGACAGCATTTCTGCTGCGAACAACGCGTCGACGTCCGTCTTGCTTCTTGTTTTACTCTCACACCATTCAACATTTCCTAGTTACCAGCTCGCGGCCTCCAATTACGGCATCATCAATTCTGACTGCAACAACCTGTTGCCCAACGAAACCATCTGTCTCGGTATCCAGGGCGAAGATTGCAACCAAACCTATGTTGTGCAGTCTGGGGACACTTGCGACGATATCGCTGCTGCGTTCAACCTGAACACGACCATATTCTCTGCCAACAACCCTCAGTTGGACTCTTACTGCGACAACTTGTATATTGGAGAGGTCTGTTTTCAGTCCTCTTGCATCGTCTCGATCTCATCCTTGGCAGGTCGTTGCTGTATGCGATACTGTTCTCGTCCCGCCCGTGCCCAGTGGTACTATGCCCGCTACGAGCATTCCTCCCACCGCTACCCCCGCTATCCCCTACTGCGACTAGATAGATCCCTTGTCCTTTGACAGGCCGGTCTTGTCGTTTTGCCCCGTTTAATGTTCTTAAAATGTCGCTTGAGACGGCTTTTATGTTTGTCGAGGTTTCTTGTTACGATACCCAGCCATTTGTTTTACCCAGCAGTCATAGCATGGCATCGTATGTGGTCGTGATTCTGGTATGTTGCGACTCGGGAATATATCAATTCGTTGTCCTGTGGACGTTTTTCCACTACCGCCATGGACCAAATGATGGGCTCAGAACTCCTTTATGCAAAGATCTTTGCCCGTGCACCCATCTACGACATTGTCTTGTCCTGTCTGTCGCCTCGCGCGCTCTTCTGGGTCGCGCGTACATGTCGGATCGCCTACTTTGCCGTGGCCGAGTTCAAGGGCAGAGCATACAACATCAACATCCATCTCAAACGATACTTTGACCACCCCATCGCCTTTCGCAGTCTACAGGCTAGAACAAACACCCTCGTCTCTGGCTCAAACGCCCTCCAATTCCTCGACAGAACTTTCTACCCAGAGGCCGACCTCGACCTCTACACCCATCCCGGACACTCGTTCGAGGTCGCCCAGTTCCTGGCAGAGGTCGAGGGCTACGAGTACGTGCCCAGACAGCGCGACGAAGACGACGACGAGGACCCGCCGCAGGACTGGCAAGAAGCCATCCCCAACGACTGGGACGGCACCGAGACGCGCGTGTCACGGTTCGAGAACCAAGGGTACCCCCTCAAGGGCATCGCCGCCGTCTGGACGTTCACAAAACCAGGAGAGCACTCGCGCAAGGTGCAGATCATCGAGACGCGGTCGTCGCCCGTCGAGGCCATCCTCGACTTCCACTCGAGTACGTATAGTACTGTGGGGCGCATGCGACGCGCGCTGACTTTTCGACAGCGTGCGTGATGAACTTTATCTCGTCGGACGCGGCGTACGCGCTCTACCCCCGCGCGACTTTTGTCGAGCGCAAGTCGCTGTGTATGCCCAAGGGGCGGCAAGCTACCCGGGCGATCCAAAAGTACGTGCAGCGTGGGTGGCGGGTCTACTTTGTGCCCACCCCGGACGACTTGGCGGACAAGATGAAGCCGCCGTTTATGCTCGACGCGGAGCGGTGGGTCGGGGATGCCCACACATGGGTGGTGCCGCTCGATCAGCAGGGTGTGCAGGCGCGTCCGTCGTTGAGCGCGGCGTCGGCGCCGCTCACCCTTGACCCAGTGCGGTGCCAGGGGTGGGGGATGAAGATGCACATGGAGCTGGAGACTAATGGGTACGAGGCGTATTCGTATCCGTTGCAGGCAACGGTGTTTCGGTATAATTATGGGATCCCGGACGAGGCGTTGTGGATGACGATTCGGGCGTGGGCGAACACGCAGGGCAAGATGAGCCATACGCATCTTTTGAAAGAGGATTGGGTGTGGTGTGTGTTATCTTTGACTTAGTGTGTTGTTGGTGCTCACGCATGGACAGGTTTGATTCAGATCTGCCTGCTTTCCTGCCGATTGTCAAGTCTTGAGAGTGATTGTTATGTAATAATGTTTTGAGCCAAGAGTTGCTTCTTCAGCTTGTGGGACTCATCAGCCAACAGATTCCCAATGCTGCAACTGCAATGAGGGTTCTAGGC
>JBBPUC010000870.1:0-10373 GCA_038094375.1 Tubosaeta aff. heterosetosa
ATTCACTCAAAAGGAAGGAGTTGATTACCAGGAAGTATTCGCGCCCGTTGTAAATCTTGACTCTGTCCGGACCATTATAGCCATCACTGCCAAACACAATCTAGAGCTGGATCAAATGGACGTATCGACCACATACCTCAATGGGGAATTGGAGGAAGAACTGTACCTTCTGCCTCCGGACGGCGTACCGATCCAACCCGGATATTGCTGGCGCCTCCGACGGTCCTTATACGGACTCAAGCAAGCCGGATGGACTTGGAATAGGACATTGGACAAGAAACTCGGAGAGCTCGGATTCACTCAACTAAATGTGGAAACATGCCTATACATACTCCGCCGAGAAGGACAGGTCTGTTTTCTCATCGTCTATGTGGACGACCTGCTCCTAGCCGCGAGCTCCCGCTCATTCATGAACTCCGTTAAGTCCACACTTTCCTCCTCTTTCAAAATGCATGATCTTGGAGAAGCAAAGTTCATCCTAGGCCTGGAAGTCCATCGAAACAGAAAGCTCCGGACTATTTCTCTCTCTCAAGTCCAGTACTTGCAAACAGTCCTACAATGTACTGGAATGGCATCTTCCTTCCGCTCCGTGCCAAACTCCGATGCTCCACAGCCTATTGCTCTTAGTCACAGATCCGGAGGATAACACTACTCTACCGGAAATGATCATAAATGGAATCAAGGTCTCGTACCTTACAGTCATTGGATCACTAATGTATTTGATGATGGGAACACGACTGGATTTGGCACACACCGTCGGAGTTCTCAGCTGTTTTAGCTCCACTCCCAAGAAGTGTCATTGGGATGCCGCAAAGAGAGTACTCCGTTACCTCCATGCCACCACGGACATGGAACTCCGATATGACGGAAACGAAGTGTCCATGGACATGGATTTCCACAGCTTCTCGGATGCAGGTTGGTCATAGAATCCGGACAATTCAAAGTCCATCTCCGGTTTTGTTTTCCTCAGCAACAGGGGAGCAATCTCCTGGTCAAGTAAGCTCCAGAGCATGGTAGCACTATCCTCGACGGAATCAGAGTACATTGGACTTAGTAATGCCAGACAGCATTTAGCCTGGTTGTGGACCTTTTTCAAGGAGATCGGATATGCGCAAACCGGACCGACTACTCTCTACTGCGACAACCAAGCCACCATTATCCTCTCCCGCGATCCACAATTCCATGCCCGTACAAAACACATCCAACAGAAATACCACTTCGTCCGAGATGACTTGGTCGGAAAAGGAGAAGCGGTAGTTCAGTATGTTCCCACCGGAGATATGGTAGCGGACATTCTCACAAAACCTCTTCTGCGTGAACAACACTGGAAGTTCGTTCGAGCTATGGGTCTACGATTACGCTCGAGTGGGAGTGTCAAAATATAACTCCGAAACTCCGGAGTCTCCAGTGCACCAACTCCGGAGCTATTTCGCTCATCCGTTGATTAAATCTGTCCGGAGTTTATTTACCCTACTTTAGTATGGTCTAGCATCATGTTTGCAGCGTGGTGGTGTTCCTAACTGTCAAAAACGCAACTCCGGAACTCCGGAGTTCATGAGGACGAACTCCGGAGCGATCTCCCTTATTTCTTCATTTATCCTTTTCGGACTTACTATGTCCTTTCGTAGTATAGTCGATCGTCGCGCAGATCCATCTCCGAGATCGTCCCAGCCGCTCCGACCTCGTGGAGCTGCGCCCTTTCATCCTTCCTATTCCAGAGCGCCTATTGTCGCCTGTCCTATTCCGGAGTGATCCGGAGTTACCCGGAGTTTAGCGAGCACGTGTCTATAGGTATTTTATCTTCGAACTTTCTCCATCTCACCTCAGTTGTGTCTCTACTCTGGTAGCACAGTCTGAGGTGAGATCCTTACTTATTCTGTAGTTACCTTATTTATGTTACCTTAGTTGGGCAAATTGCTGCCCCTATCTTAGGTGAATTTAGTTGTGTCTCTACTCTGGTAGCACAGTCTGAGTTGGGCAAATTGCTGCCCCTATCTTAGATTCTGACAGTACAGTACAAGAAAAAAAGTACGAAGTATCTCTCAGCGAAGTCCTACACATACCGGAGTTCGTGTTATCCCTTATATCCGTACCCCACCTAGCCAAATTAGGTTTCTCCACATCCTTCCCCGGAAACTCCGGTTTTTGTTTCGTAAGAAAAGGGCGAGTCGCGGTCATGACCGGAAATCACAACAACAGATTATATCACGCAAACATAACTCCGTTATGCACTCCGGACTCCAGCCTTGTCTCCGTCAACATAAACGTGCTCCACCGATGTTTAGGCCACATCGCTACATCACGCATCCAAACCATGGTCCGAAACGGTTATCTCCAAGGAATTGACGGAGTCACCAGAACAGAGAAATTTTGCAAACCTTGCACATCCGAAAAGATGAAGAAACTACCTTTCAAATCTTGCGAGGAAAAATGTACTACCACACTGCTGGAGGTCATCCACACGGACGTCGGAGGTCTGATAACTCCGCAATCACGGGAAGGTCACAAGTACTGGCTCTTAATCATGGATGACTACACTAGGTTCCCGTGGATCTATTCCCTAAAGTGAAAGAGCGACGTCCGAGACACCTACCTCCGCTGGAAGTCCAACGCAAAAGAAATGTTCCGAACGGAAATTGGCTCCGAAAATCTTTCAGACCAACATGTCCGCTTTATCCAGAGCAACGGAGGGAGCGAGTACACCAACAAAGACTTCAAAGACGTACTCAGGAGCGACGGCACCACCCTAGAAACCTCCGCTCCATACACTCCGGAACAAAACAGACTCGCCGAACAAATGAACCAGACACTTACCCTTCTGGCAAACTCCATGCTGGAGGACTCAAAACTCCCAAAGTCCTTCTGGTCCGATGTGATGTCCACCGCTGCATACATCTCCGCGTGGAGTCCAACCTCCGCCCTCAAAGGAGATACTCCGTACTGCGCGCTTTTCAAACGATCCGTCGATCTGACCCTATTCCGGCCTTTCGGATGCATTGCATACGCCCTCATTCCAAAAGAACAACGAGATGGAAAGTTCCGCCCACACGGACAAAAGTGCGTCCTACTCGGATACACTTACGGCCAACAGGCATACAAACTCCTTGATTTGGAGCGCAGGACCATCATCTCCAGTCGCCATGTCACTTTCCACGAGTCTGGCACCATCTCCGACCCCGAAGCTGCTCCTTGGACTTGTGCATCCGAGGTTCAGTGGGAGGGACTAGACTCCGACCATATCCGCATTCCCGATAAAACTCCGGAAGAGGAAGAGGACAATGACATAAACCCTCGTCCAAATTCAGTGGGAGTAACTCCCATTGAGTCAAATGATGTGGAAGTGTTAGCAGACAAACTCAGCCAACTCCACCTCCACCATCCAAAGGAAACCGAAGCTCTGATGCACCCTTCGACCCCAGTCCGTCCCACAACTCTGACTCATCCCCCAGCAGACGTAGTCGGAGGTGTACGGAGAAGCAGTTGCACATGCAAACCTGCAGACAAAAATCAAGATTACCAACGGACTTTGGACGAAGAGGTACAGAGAGCACGGGGGGAACAACAGGATTCCATGGAAGAAGCAGAGATAGAAGATGCATTATCCACTGAGAAGTCTGACAACGAAACTCCGGAACCGCCCAGAGTATTCTATGGCTTAAACGAAAAACTCCATGAACATATCTTCGCCAGAGCCGCCCACGGACCAAGCGGAGAAGAATTACCCAAGACAATCAAAGACACATATGCGCGACCCAACGCAGACATGTGGAAATCAGCCATCGAGGAAGAACTCCTAAGTCTAAACGTGAACCACGTCTACGAGACAGTCTCGCTGCCCAAGGGCGTAACTCCGATCACTTCCAAGCCAGTGTTCCGGATCAAACACGACGAGAACGGAAAGATAGACTGCTACAAAGTCCGGATTGTAGCATGGGGCTTCACCCAAAAAGAAGGAATCGATTATCAAGAGGTGTTTGCTCCGGTCGCAAATCTGGACTCCATCCGGACCATTATGGCCCTCGCCACCAAGTACAACTTAGAACTCGACCAAATGGACGTCTCCACGGCATACCTAAACGGAGAACTCGAGGAAGAACTGTATCTCCTGCCTCCGGATGGCATCCTGATCCAACCTGGTTACTGCTGGCGACTCCGGAGATCCCTCTACGGATTAAAACAAGCCGGACGGACTTGGAATAAAACACTGGACAAGAAGCTAGGAGAGATCGGATTCACAAGACTAAACGCGGAGACATGTCTATATGTACTCCGCAAGAAGGAGCAAGTCTGTTTCCTTGTCATATATGTTGATGACCTCCTCCTCGCAGCGAGCTCATGCTCTTTCATGAACTCCGTGAAGTCCGTTGTTTCCTCCGCATTCAGAATGTACAACTTGGGCGAAGCCAGGTTCATCCTGGGTCTGGAAGTCCGGCGTGATTGTAAACTCCGAACCATATCCCTGTCGCAAACGCAATACACGCAAACCGTCCTCCAACGTACAGGGATGACAAACTCCGCCCCATGCCAAACTCCGATGCTCCACAGTTCCTCACTTTCCGCCACAGATCCGGAAGACAATACCACCGTACTGGAGATGATTATAAATGGGACAAAAGTGTCATACTTGACGGTAATTGGATCGCTCATGTACCTTATGCTAGGAACACGACCGGACCTAGCTTACTCCGTTGGCACCCTTAGTTGCTTCAGCTCCGCTCCAAAGAAATGCCACTGGGAAGCAGCAAAACGAGTATTGTGTTACCTCCGCGCCACCATGGACATGGAACTCCGCTTTGATGGAAATGAAGTATCTATGGATATGGACTTCCATGGATTCTCAGATGCAGGCTAGTCGCAAAACCTGGACAACTCCAGGTCTGTCTCCGGTTTTGTTTTCCTCAGCAATAGGGGCACGATCTCCTGGTCCAGCAAACTCCAAAGCATGGTGGCCCTATCCTCCACGGAATCGGAGTACATCAGACTTAGTAACGCCGGACAGCATCTCGCTTGGCTGCGGACCTTTTTCGAGGAGATCGGACATCTGCAGACAAAGCCCACCATCCTACACTGCGACAATCAAGCTGCAATCATCTTATCCTGCGATCCGCAGTTCTGCGCTCGGACAAAACATATTCAACGGAAGTACCACTTTGTACGGGATGATTTGGTCGGAAAAGGAGAAGTGGTTGTTCGGTATGTCTGCACTGGAGACATGGTAGCTGACATCCTCACAAAACCGCTTGCTCGTGAGCAACACTGGAAATTTGTTCGGGCAATGGGACTACGACAGCGCTCGAGTGGGAGTGTCAGAAACGCAACTCCAGAACTCCGGAGTTCATGAGGACAAACTCCGGAGTGATCTTCTCAAATGTTCACTCTATCCTTTTCGGACTCACTTTAACCTTTCGTAGTATAGTTGATCATCACGCATACCCAACTCCGGGATCATCCCAGCTAGCCCTACCTCGTGGCGCTGCACCTTTGGTCTTCCCTATCCTAGCGCGCCTATTCTTGCCTATCCTACTCCGGAGTGATCCGGAGTTAAGCGGAATTTAGCGAGCACGTGTCTATAGGTATTTTACCCTCGAACTTTCTTCATCTCACCTCAGTTGTGTCTCCACTTTGGTAGCACAGTCTGAGGTGAGATCCTTACTTCTTATTTAGTCACTATACTTATAATACCTTAGTTGGGCATTGTTGCCCCTATCTTAGGTGAATACAGTTGTGTCTCCACTTTGGTAGCACAGTCTGAGTTGGGCATTGTTGCCCCTATCTTAGATTCTGACATATCTCTTTCAACTTGTGCCTCACCAACCATACCATCTCTGCCGATACCCTCACTGACATGGTCATCGACGAGTACGACCATCTGGTCATACAGGACCCTAAGACAAAGTTAAAGTCAGCCGAGGATGCTGCATTCACCGCAAACCCATCTAAAAAGAAAAAGAAACAACGGTTTACTGGAGATTGTGGGAATTGCGGGTGGACAGGTCATCGCGAGGCAGATTGCTGGGAGGAAGGCGGCAGCAAAGAGGGACAGGCACCGAAAAGCTGGAAATCGCGAGGGAAGAAACCTAAAGATGTGTCAGCACAATCATCAAACAAAGGGAAAACGCCTGCTAGAGCAAATGCTGCAAGCGAGGCGAACGAACCTGATGGTGTCTGGCTCGCGTCTACAGACCCTGTTGAACCAGTCAATGAAATATCAATACCCTCACTCAGCTATGCAACCCTCGTGCACGACAGTCCTGACCCCTCACGCGAAGTCACGCAACTCTACGACAGAAGTGCCTCACAGCACATGTCATCAGCACGCGACCGATTCACCGACTTTGTGTCCATCCCTCCAAAACCTATACGGTCAGCAGACAACCGCACATTCAACGCGATCGGGAAGGGCAACTTACCTATATACCTCCCGAACAGCAAGAAGCGGACCCGTATCATCCTGAAAGACGTTCTGTATGCACCCTCAATGAAGGTCACCCTCGTATCCATCAGCCGACTCGCTTCTGCCGGTTTCGCTGCCCTATTCCATGACCAGTCTTGTCGCATCTTCAATGCACGAAAGCGCCTTCTTGGTGAAATTCCCCTCACCAACGGTCTATATTGTACACGAAATCAGTACCCTTTACCGTTTGCAGGCACAGTGAAAGCCGAACAAGAACTCACCATGGAAGATCTGCACATGCGGTTGTCACATATCAGCGCCAGCACGATCTGTGAGATGCTTGTGAAAGGGATGGTCACCGGAGTGAAACTGCACCCAGACCACACCACCATGGGCCAATGCAAAGCGTGCGAGTATGGAAAAGCCACATGCAAACCTATCGGGAAAGACCGTGAGCTGAAGCGGTGTGACATGTTCGGAGACGAGGTACATACCAACATATGGGGCCCGTCACCCACACAAACCCCCTCCAAAAAGTCTTACTATTGTTCATTCACCAATGACCACACGCGCTACACCCATCTGCACCTTTTAACCGCCAAATTAGACACGTTCGATACTTACCGTCAGTATGAAGCCTGGGCGAGGACACAGCATGGCACTGTTATTAAGCGGCTGCAATCCGACCGTAGGGGCGAGTACCTGAGCAACGAATTTACCCGTCATCTGAGAGCCCAGGGTATCAAGCGAAAACTCACCACCCACGACACTCCACAACACAACAGTGTTGCTGAACGCCTTAATCGCACGTTGGTGGAACGGGTGCGCATGGTCCTATAGGCCAGTGATCTGCTGAAAACCCTTTGGGGTGAGGCGATATTGCACGTCGTCTGGGTGAAAAACAGGTCAGCAACACGCACACTCGACAGTAAAACGCCGTACGAGATGCTCCACGGCAAACGACTGAATATCGCCAATCTGCCAATCTGGGGCGCGTGGTGCTGGGTATTGGACACGAGCGGCTCAAAACTTGATGCCCGAGCGCGAGAAGGTCGTTGGATGGGCTATGACCTGGACAGCGGTGCCCACCGAATTTATTTCGCCGACCAGCGTACCGTATCTGTCGAACACGATGTCACATTTGCCTGCGCCAATCCCACCGTTCGCATCACCGTCCCAAGTGAGGGGGAGAATACACCTATAAACAAACATATACATCAGCAAACCACTCGCGACAACGATGCACCTGCGCCTGCACCCGCTTCACCTGTATCCACACCACCCATTCCACCCAAACCCCTGCTAAACGATCACCTTGGCGCTGTCATATACCGTTCCAACTCCAGTCAACTCTGGTCAACTCCAGGCCAACTCCGGTGCGATCTCCTTAGATTCGCATCACCTGACTTCCGGAGCGCGTGACATTACCTCATTTAGTTTCGATTAGATTATGTAACCAGACTCCGCACCACTCCGGCTGTCTGTATACCTGGTGCACAGCTCCGGTAATTGGTTTCCTCTTTCTTCCGTCTTTGTCATGTAACGTTCCACATTATCAATCCGTAGTAATTCCGGTGCATCTCCGCACTATATAAACTCGTAGATACTCTCCGATGTACCTTAGTCAGAATATCGAACTAGTCCTCCCGTGTTCCACCAAGTCCTCAACTCCTTAGCTCAACTCCTAACTCCTCAACTCCACCTCATAACTCCTCCACTCCACCTCCGAACTCCTAAGGGCCCGAACCTACGCAAGGGCATGACACATAAGTCCTGCGCCAAGGCCCGCCAACTCCGAACTCCTGCCCCCTTAGGACTTACTCTGGAGCACCAGAGAACCGGACTTAACAGGCGCGAACTTCAAGATACCTGCACCACAAGCCAAGTTAAGACGTTCCAACCGCAAACGAACAGAATCGCTGTACCTCCAAGCGCTCCACGATGGCACCGGCACACACGATGGGCAAAACACAGCCCCACCGTTCCTGCGCGGCATCCAGACAGTCGGAATCGATGAAGAGAGGCCATGAGAGGACTTGAGGACCGAGAGAGAGGGAAACGAAGGTGGTGGGAACGAGGATAGCAACAGCGCCGATAAGATGGCCACCACAGGAGTATGGGAATTTGACGATGAAAATGCAGCATACGCGATGAGTGCGGGAGGTGCCAATATGGAAGGATTGAATCCGTCGATGATAGAGGAAGCCAGGAGACGGCCGGATTGGGAGAAGTGGGACAAAGCAGTAAAAGCCGAGCTGCAAAGCCTTGACGAAGCACAAACCTAGAACGTGGTCGAACGCCCTACGGACACCAACATCGTGAGCTGCAAGTGGGTCTTCAAAATAAAGAAGAACGCTGCCAGCGAAATCGACAAATATAAGGCACAACTCGTTGCACGCGGCTTCACACAGCAATTCGGAGTCGACTACAATGACACATATGCACCCATCGCACGTCTCGCATCGATCCGCCTCATCCTCGCCATCGCAGCATGTCAAGACTGGGACATCAATGTATTTGACTTCCACAGCACATTCCTAAATGGAAAACTCAACAAGGATGAAGTCATCTACATGGAACTACCGCCTGGCTTTGACAAACGCGGCCGCAATCTTGTAGCCAAACTATGTGTTGCTATCTACAGCTCCAAGCAAGGCGCTCTCAAATGGTATCAACGACTTTTGAAAGAGTTGCGCGAGCTGGGATTCAAGCGCATGGAAGCGGACTGGAGCATATTTGTCGCATACATCGGCATTCACATTTTAATCCTTGCATCACACGTTGATGATTGCACCATCACAGGGAGCTCGAGAGACCTTGTCAAGGCTTTCAAGGCTGAGATAGGGACACGCTTCAGGATCACGGACTTAGAGCCGATTAGCTGGCTCCTCAGAATAAAAATTACCCGTGACCGCACAGCCCACACGATCTCGCTCTCACAAGAACCCTATATCAACACAATCCTCACACGCTTCAATTTCACCGACGCAAAACCAACCACTGCCCCCCTTGACCCAAACCAGCACCTGTCGGAATCCCAAGCACCTTGCACCACGAGCGAAATAGCACGCATGCACAGCATACCATATTGCCAAGCCACCAGATCGTTAATCCACCTTGCTGCTGGCACACGACCTGATATCGCATTCACCACCTCCTACGTCTGTCAATTCAACGCAAACCCTGGTTGGTCGCACTGGGAGGCTGTCAAGCGGATCTACCGCTACCTCATTGGTACAATAGCATGGTCACTCACTTTCGGAACACAGACACACGGTCTCACTGGCTATGTGGACGCAGATGGCGCTACCCAGGAACACTGTCACGCTATCACAGGATTCACTTTCCTAATAGATGGGGGAGCGATTTTGTGGGGATCATGAAAATAGGAACTAATTACACTATCCGCTGCTGAATCGGAGTACGTCGCAGCCATGCATGCTGCAAAGGAAGCCATCTGGCTCTGACAGCTCATCGGCGAGATGTTCCACCCGCTCTCACAGCCCACGATCCTCTACGGTGACAATCAAGCAGCCATTGCTCTTACACGAGACGGCAGTTACCATGCACGTACAAAACACATTGACATATGATATCATTTCATCCGCTTTACTGTCGAACAAGGTCAACTTCGTTTTCTTTACTGCCCTTCTAATAGTATGATTGCAGACACTCTTACGAAAGCTTTACCAAGCATCAAAGCGAAACATTTCACCTTTGAGCTTGGCCTACGCCTTTCCGTTTGAGGGAGAGTGTAGGAGTTACTCTGTGTACTATACCAAACGGTTTGTGGCTATGCATATTATGTAATCTCGCATCAGACTGTACATGCGTACAACGCACCCCGCTCATCTCAGTGACTGACTACCACAGCACTGAGGTGAGTATCTTTCTTACTTAGCTTGTACTATAGCTGATAGCCTGTAGCCTACTGTGTACTACAGGTACTTATATATTCTAGTGACTGACTACCACAGCA
>JBBPUC010000871.1:0-10357 GCA_038094375.1 Tubosaeta aff. heterosetosa
GTGGTGGTGATAGTCCGGGCGAAAGGGGCGTCTCTGTCGACCGTGTATTTATTGTGTTTGACGTGGATGACGTCAGTTCCTTATGCAGACACCACCCCCGGTCCCGACACACCCCGTCCCCGGTCCTCCCCCGCTGAGCAACGCCGAGCAGGCAGAGTACGACCGCGTGTTCGCCCACTTCGCCAGCCCAGACTATGTCCTGCCCGGTGCAGACGCCCCGACCGAACAAGAGCGCATGTGGCTCGTACGTCGCCTTTTTTTCCCGCCTCTTCCCCGCCTCACCCCCACCCAGTCCTACGAATGCCTCCTGCGCTACATCCGCGCCGCCAAACACGACCCCGCAGAGGCCATAAAGCGCCTCGAAGCCACCCTCGCCTGGCGCCGCGACTTTGGGCTCTACACCACCCTCACCGCCGCGCACGTCGAGCCCGAGGCCCTCACCGGCAAGGAGTTCCTCTTTGGCTACGACACCCGCGGCAGACCCGCCCTGTACATGTGTCCGAGCAGGCAAAACACAGACGAGGGCCCCCGCCAGATCCACTTTGTCGTCTGGGTCCTCGAGCGCGCGGTCGACCTCATGGGCCCCGGCGTCGAGTGCGTCTTCCGTCCCCGTGGCGCATCCCTGCTCACCCCCTTGCAGGACCATCGCGCTCATGATCGACTATGCGGACAAGGCCAAGAACCCGTCGTTTGGGACCGCGCGGACGGTGCTCAACATCCTCCAGACGCATTACCCGGAACGCCTCGGTGCTTCTGTCATCACGCACTTGCCATGGCTGCTCCACGCGTTTTACAAGCTCATTAACCCGTTTATCGACCCGCTCACGCGGTCCAAGATGGTGTTCAACCCCGTGCCTGACGACGCGGGGCTCTGGCGCTCCGCCGAGGCGAGGGACCAGGGGCATGGGGACGCAAAGCTGTTTGAGCTCGACCAGCTCGTCAAAGAGGGCTGGTCAGGCTCGGTGCCGTTCACGTATACCCACGAGGTGTATTGGCCTGCGCTCTTGGAGATGACGGAAACGCGCAGAAAGGACATGGTGCGTGTCTGGCGTGATCTCGGGGCCAAGATTGGCATCAAGGAGTGGGATGTCAAGGTCGCCCTTCGCGACGGTGAGACTACCGAGATGACCGGCCAGGCGTTATAGAATGTTTCAGATACCACGTCCAAATGGAATTTGCATGGTCATCACGGGTCGTCAGTACAAATGAACGAGCAGCATTAGATGAATAATCTACCAGACGGCTTCAAGAAAGAAAAAAAGAAAGGAAAAAAATATCTTTAAAAAATAGTATGTACAACCTTGTCATGACTCTTCGAGCTCGGTCGACGGTTGCGGTGTCCCACCAAGACGCTCCCCGTGCACCCGGAATCGGTACAGACATGTATACTCTTTTCTTCCCCAGTTATTCTTGATCACCAGCGCGACTACGCCAAAGTCGACGCCCAGATCCTGAATCTCCTGGCGCACGGGGAACGTCTGGATATTCGACGGCGCGTCAATGTCGTATGTAAACGACGCCAGGCGGATAAACGGTTGGTCCTTGGGGACTGTAGGCGGATACGCGTCCTCGTCCGGCTCCTCGTCCACCGCCCGCCCTTCCTCGTCTGCCTCTGCACGCTCTGCGGCCTGCGCCGCCCGAAACGCCATCACCTTGTCCAGATTCTCCTTGCCCTCGACGAGTCCCCACACCTCCATATCCTTTGGGGCCGTCCGCACATCAAATGCCACCTCTCTCGCCAGATGGTCGATCGTGATGTCCGTGATGTACGCAGGGAACGCGAGTGCAACACCCAGTTGTCCTGCATCCCCGCTCATCGGCCAGCACAATCCGCTATGAGTGTCTTGGTGCAGCGCCGTGATCGGCGAGCGCCCCATCTCGCGCCCATGCCCCGTCATCCAGCCCAGCATGGTCCCGCGCAGCGTCGTCGGGCGCATCTCGAGCGTGTGCGTCGTCAGACTCGGAATCGGTCGCCCGCCCGCAGAGTGCAGCGCAAAGTCGGCACGCGAGAGCGTGTCGCGCGTCGTCGTTCGCACGACAGCTGTATCGACCAGGTGCGAGATGAGGCCGGTCACGTCCGTGCCGTCGCTCGCTTTGATGGTCAGACCAGTGCCGGTGCTTACGGCGGAGGACAGTTTGGTCCACCATGCGGGACCCGAGGGCGTCGACTCCTTGACGGTGTGCTTGGAGAGCTCGAGGGCTTCCTTGATCCCTCCTTCGACGCTGCTCAGACGGTCTTCGAGCACTCTCAGCTTCTTCCGTGCCTCGTCGTCGCTGGTGGATGGCGGCGGTGGGTGATGTTGACGCGTCTCGCGAGGGGCAGATTCAACAGCACTGAGCTGTGCTTGGAGCACGTCAAGTTGTCTCTTGACGTCTGAGAGGCCGTGGCTGGCAGAAGCCCGCAGGTGTGTTTCTGCCTCTGAAATTCGTTTTGCCTCTTCGCGAACGCGTGCTTCGAGAGCATATATCCTGTTGACGACTTCTCCGTGCGCGCGCGCCTCCAGATCTTGTTGAGCCCGCGCTCGTTGGTGGTCTAGTGAAAGGCCAGAAAGTGCGGATTCAATGTTCTGCAACCGCACAGTGAGTTCATCCAGGTTCGTAATAGGTGTTTCCGGTGCGTGGTAGGGGCGGGAGGTGGCGCGATCTGGGAGTAGTTGGGCTAGAGGGTCATAAAGCTTGTACCATGCTAGGTAGACGACAAGGCCTACAGCAACCAGTCTGGTGAGGTAAATGAACGCGCGGGAATCCAGTGAGGATAGAAGCGCGGCTGGCTTGTAAAAGACAACATAGAAGGCCGATCCTAGGACGCGCCCAAGTACGAGGAGTATAAACGATGCGATGAAGCGTAGCGTCGAAAGGATGCTGAAAAAGAATAGTCCGACTCGGTTAACTAGACGGCCGAGGAAGCCGCCGATCGAGAAAGCGCTACTGTGAGCATCCGAGGTGTCGATGATGCCGTCGACCGCAGGGGGTTCATCGCTTTCTAGTATCACCTCCAAAGTAGAAGGATTATCCGGTAAACCGTCTTCCAGGTCAGGGTAGAATTTGGATGGCGGAGGGACAGAAGTACGAGGGACGGATGATCGCGTGGGCGGTGGGACAGAGGTACGCAGCACAGAATCCCGACCAGCAGATGCATGTCGCGCAGATGAATGCTGTAGAAGCATCAACAAGGATCTCTTCCTCAAGCCATGTAAGCTGACCTGTTCACTGCCAATGCTACTCTCTTGGTCGTCCTCAGCCTCGTCAACTTCAGCCTCGCCGCCTTTCGATCCCTTCTTTCTTCTTCTCCGTTTGTCGTAGCCAGCTACGGGGAGGGAGGTCAAGGTACCGGGACCGAGATCCTTCTTCTTTATTTTTTTTCTGCGCTTCTTGCCCTCGTCGGAAATCTCTTCGTCCGAGTCCTCCAAGTCGGATTTGGAGGGGCGATAGGCCTTGTTGTCAAGCGACATACGGTTCCGTCTAGAACTCGAAGTGCTCTTGCGCGAAATAGACTCCTCGTCCTCGTGGGTTCGCTGTCGCTGCAGCTCCTGGTAGTCGCGGTCCAGCTCCTCATAGTCGAGGCTAGACTCTTTGCCATTAGTAGTCGCCGCGGTGACATCTGCGGGCTCGGTGGACCGCTGCCGAAGATAGAACGAGGTTGCCGTGTTGATGGCACGTTTGGAGATATCGAGCACTTGCTCAAACGGGCTTTTTCCGCGTGCGCTGTTGTCAAAAGACTGGGACTGTTCGGGTTCAGAGTCGGATACGTGCGAGAGTGCAGAAGCCTGCTTAGAGACTGGTTTTCGGTGAGTGAGACGACTCGGGGGAGGTGCGAGACGACGGCTCGAGGTGGAGTGTGTCTCTTTCTCGTACTCGACTGAGGTGCTGCGGGGCACGCCGAGGTTGGTCTGGGAACCAGATGCCCAGGCTGCGTTTGGGTTGTTTGGGGGCATGTCGTACGAGGTGGATGCGGCTTGGTTGAACGCGGCTGCGATGTTGACCGAGGTGTCCTTGACGGCCCACTTTTCTGGCTGGAGGGAGTTGTTCAGGGACTGATCGCGTTTGAGACGTGCGTAACGGACGAGTGCTGTCTCGTCCTGGGTATCGGATGGATCCAGATTCGAAGTGGAGCGAGGTGGGGGCTTTGGGGGTGATCTGGTTGCGGCTGTGGGTGCACTTTGGGGGTGTCAGTGGAGTCTAACGCGCGGTTGTAGACATACCCGTACGCGTAGGAGGGTCTCGGTTGAAAGTGGTGTTGGTTGCTGTTCTGGTCGGCGTGTTTGTTGAGAAATGTGTGATGATCGAGACGTCTGCCTTGACCGAGGGGCGTGCCAGAGAAAGACATGTACTAGTACTCACACACCGCGACCACGTTGCTGCCTCGCGGTGGGCTGCTGCTCGTCGTCGTCGCGGTTCAACCAGTTGTTGTCTTATATTTGGGCCACCCAATGTCCTCATAGCAGTCCATTCCTAAGATACACAATGCGGGCACTATGTACACTACCAACGTTCACTGTGGACGACAATAAGTAACACGAGACACAAAGCGCGGCCCACACGCACCAAAAAGTAGTCCGGCACCCGCCGCGACACGAGGGGTTCACCCGCCCGTGGTGCAGGATCAAATTGAAGGCTGTCGCTCCATCAGCACCCGTCAAAGCACACAAAACAAGACCCACAAGGTGTACGATAATTTTTCATCTATCTCCATGATCGCCGCTTGATTACCACATCTATAGCAGTAGTTCGGAGCGCTGAAGATCGTCACCACGTTCCGGTCTTGACCCCAGCTATACCCTGTGCGTCCTATAAGCACGAGTCGAGCATCGGCGTCGCAACTCACCCTCCATCACCAGCTGGTGGGCGCGCGCCACGAGCGTCAAGCCATTGTTGTGGTTAAAGGCCTCCGAAATATCCTGCCCGAACGTGTACCCCGCCCCGCGGGGTGAAATTCCCCAACCACACCGATCATCGGGATCAGACCACAACAAATCACACATCGGTCCTTCGTGCGGCACCTCTTGGACGCGATCGATTGACCGAACATGGTCAAGGGTATCAATTGAGGGTGAAAGCCCCCCGTGAAGGCAAAATATCTATCGAGTGCTCAGCAAAGCCACCCGTAACGCCACAAGTGGCTATACTCACTTGGTTGTCGATCAGCGCAGTCAAAGGGAGGAAATCGAACAAGTCGGTAAAGAAACGCCACACGTTGGCATTTCCATACTTTCGCAAGCACTCGTCATAAAACCCATACACCTGCGTGATCTGCCTCGACTCGTGGTTTCCCCGCAAAATCGTAACTCGGTCCCGATACCGCAGTTTCAGCGCGACCAGCAGAGTGACCGTCTCGACCGAATAGTATCCACGGTCGACATAGTCACCCATGAAGAGATAGTTGGTGTCTGGTGAATTCCCGCCGATTCGGAAGAGTTCAGAGAGATCATGCTGTGTGCACAAGAATGAGCACGAGACGGAGGGCCCGATCGGACATAGATCACGCCCAAGCAAGGGTACGCACAAATTGGCCATGAATATCGCCACAGACGGTGACTGGGCACCTGACTGGCTGCACGTTGGATTCCTCCATCAGGATCTCCCTTGTCTTTCAATGTCGGTCAGAGCTGACCATGTACGGGTGGATGGAACAAGCGACGCACCTTGTCGCAGAGTTTCTTGACGTCTGCCTCTGCTAATTGTTTGCATTGGCTGAGTTGTTCAATCCAGCCGTCGATTTCGTGTTCCATTTGCAAGTCGTTCAAGTCAAAGTCGCTCGTCGTCAGTAATAAACCCAAGTCACGCCGTCACACTTCATATCAAGTCAAGTCACAAGCACAATCAATGTCACGCTCGCGACTCTGCCATGGCACAACCCGAAGCTGTCTATGCGACCGATGAAGTACGTCCATGCCATCCGTAGACGGCGCTACTGACTGGGACTAGTACGGTCGACCGTTCATTATCCTCAGAGAACAGGGGAAAAAGACCAGAAGTCATGGCATAGACGCCATCAAGGTCTGCTCGTCACCCATCTCCTCGAACACGCTCACACCCCAGCCAGTCGCACATCCTCGCAGCGAGAACGGTCGCCAACATCATCCGCACGTCGCTCGGCCCACGAGGTGCGCTCTCGTTTCCGCCCGCGTGATCTCCATCTCATCCACCCCGCAGGCCTCGACAAAATTCTCATTTCGCCAGACGGCGACATCACCGTGACAAACGACGGCGCGACTATCCTCGGACAGATGGAGGTCGAACATCAGATTGCAAAACTCCTCGTGCAGCTCTCCAAGAGCCAGGATGACGAGATCGGGGACGGCACCACTGGCGTCGTTGGTACGTGTTCCGCCCAGATCCGAGCCTACGCGTTCACCTCTCTCCAGTCCTTGCTGGTGCCCTTCTCGAGCAGAGCGAAGCACTTCTCGACCGAGGGATCCATCCCATTCGTATCGCAGATGGTTTCGACAAGGCGTGCGCAGTGGCTGTCGAACAACTTGACCGCATCTCGGATCGCGTCGAGTTCTCGCCCGAAAACAAGGATAATCTGATCAAGACGGCCACAACGAGTCTGGGCAGCAAAATGTGGGCATCGCCTTTCCTTTTCCGTTCCCAGCTGACTCGGGGTCGTCAGCGTCTCGAAGGAGATTAGGCAATTTGCACAGATCGCGGTGGACGCGGTATTGACTGTTGCTGACATTGAACGTCGCGACGTCCCCTTTGATCTCATCAAGGTGGACGGCAAAGTCGGTGGTTCATTAGCCGACACCACCCTCATCAAGGGCGTGCTCATCGACAAGGACATGTCACACCCACAGATGCCCTCGTCCGTCAGGGATGCTCGTCTTGCGATCCTCACTTGTCCATTTGAGCCACCGCGTCCAAAGACAAAGCACAAACTGGACATTACGAGCGTCGAAGAGTACAAGAAGCTCCGAGATTATGAAAAAGAAAAGTTTGAGGATATGATCAAGATGGTAAAGAACACAGGCGCCAACCTGGTCATATGCCAGTGGGGTTTTGATGATGAGGCAAATCATCTGTTGATGCAAAATGAGTTGCCTGCAGTGAGGTGGGTGGGTGGGCCCGAGATTGAGGTAACATGCCCATCGCGTCCCGTCACCGTTCGAGTTGTAATAGCCTCCTCAGTTGATTGCTATTGCGACACACGGTCGTATCGTGCCTAGATTCGAGGAGCTCACAACAGAAAAACTCGGCAAGGCGGGCATCGTACGCGAAATCACCTTTGGCACGACGCGCGACAAAATGCTCGTCATCGAGGATTGCGCCAACACGCGTGCCGTCACCATCTTTGTCCGCGGCTCGAATAAGATGGTATGGTTAAACGGCTCATGTCTTGCGTACCTCTACTCATCGATCCTCAGATCGTGGATGAAGCAAAGCGGGCATTGCATGATGCTATTTGTGCTGTCCGCAATCTGGTCGTGGACAATCGGGTCGTTTATGGTGGAGGTGCCGCTGATATTAGTTGTTCCATCGCCGTGTCAAAGGCCGCCGACGAGGTGAGTGCCCGTGAGGTTCCGTAGGGATCACTTTCTGACTCGATCCAGATCCCCTCGATAGAACAATATGCGATGCGTTCTTTTGCCGCCGCCCTTGATGCCGTTCCACTTGCTCTTGCGGAGAATAGTGGCCTCTCTCCGATCGAGACGCTCACACAGGTCAAGAGTCGGCAGGTGACAGAGAACAATTCCCGTCTGGGAATTGATTGTACTGGTCAAGACGAGAACGGTACGCCTTTGTACCTCCAAGTCACCTTTCTATACTTAATTCTGTTCGTAGACATGAAGAAACAATTCGTATACGACCCACTGATCTCAAAACGGCAACAATATTTGCTTGCTACACAGGTGAGCTCACTGGACGCTCTTAGACAACTAACTAATGCAATGCAGCTTGTGAGAGCGGTCCTCAAGATCGGTAAGTAGATTGATTCCTCGTCACAAGATGTACTGACGTTGTTTCTTTCTAGACGATGTCATCGTCGCGGGTGAAGCGGATGAATGATGGACCCATCTAGATACACATAACAACGCATAATGTAATCGTGCAATAGCAAACCCGACAATCTGGCGTGGGGGGAGCGGTCTATCTGTTGCGAAGGGCCGTGCATAGTGGATGCAGAGTCCCTAAGATGCCAAAATACTGCCGTCTCATCGCCCGTTTCACCTCGTCTATTGTTATAAATTTCCCTCATCTTGACAAAATTTTTCCTACTTCGCTGCCGATTTAATGTTTGAAAGGTAAATCGGTAGCGTTAGCCAGTAAGACTTTGGTCTAAACACTACGACTTGATGTCAAATCGATAGGCCCGCAATCAGGTAATGTCCCCGCCCCCTTTGCCACACGAATTCCCTTGGTGTCATCACTAGATACGCTTGTCCCCTATTGACTGGGCTTACTATTTTGTGACTCAGCTTGGAATGTATACTTGATGATCGAAGGATGTAGGTTAGAAATCGACTCAAGAATTGATGGTTCGGGGATATATCAACAAAGAGATGTGTACGCAAACAACCATGGGGGACATCACAGGGACGCTAGTAGAACGCCCTTCAGCGGCCTGCATGTCATCAAAACAAATATCAAAATATACCAAGCGCTCACCCCGAGCGCCCAAAACGCGGCTGCCAAGCCCGGAATGAACTCGGGCAAGATACGCGAGTCCAAAAAGCCCAATAACAGCTCCCGTCCTTCACGGAATGACAGGTCCAGTCCGTTGGGGATCTCAGTAAATGTCCGAGCGTCGATGGCAAGGGTAAGGCAACGCAGGAACGGACACTGTCGTAAAAGTTGCAACAGCCCGCTGAGCGTAAGCTCGCCCTCGTCGTCCGTTCTCCAGCCCCAGCTAGGGTTGATATAGAGCTCCTGGAGTCCAGGTGACGTAGTGACTAGATCAAGCAGGTCTGCATCTGTCAGCCTCACGGACCGCGCGACGTTTATCTCTAATATTGCGAGATTGCCAAAGTCTTTGATGGGGACAAGGTCATCCAACGTCAGCCACCGACCCCGCGGTCGGTCTACGTTGGTCCAATTGGCGATTCCATCGTCAGAGCTGGATAGCCACAACTGGGTGAGGGTGTTGGATGGGCACGCCTTTTGAACGGTGATCAAGTACGCGCTCACATCCTGTCGTGGCGTGTATTCTGAAAGAGAGACGTTCAAAGCTGTGATTTTGGGAAGTTGAATGCGAGAAAAGAGGTTCGTGATGGATTTCACAGATGTGGATTGGACTTCCAAGTCGGACAGGTTGGAAAAGATGAACACGGAGCCAGGATGTAGTGTAGTGCGTTCGTCCAATTCGGTGTGCAATGTGAACGAGAACTCTTCTAGAGTAGACATGGAGGAGAGATGCAAGATGGTGTCCATTTTCAAGGCAACTTGATGGCAATGTACATGCGGAAGATTCGTCCATCGACACAGCAGGCGAGAAATTACTGCATCTAAAAGCCCAGGGGAGGGAGAGAAAACCTCAAAGGACATAATGTTTGGGCATCGTTCCCCAACAATATCTAGAAACTGCAGCACGCCAGGAGGTGGGAACTGGAAACAGAGACAGTGCAAGGTCAGCCAACTTGCATCCCAGGGATCATTGGAAACTTTTCCCAGAACAACGATCGTATGTTTGGGAAGAGCGAACCGGTGAACGATGCCAGTGTGAGTATGAACTTATCATCGAGAGAGTCTGAGGATTGACGTCGCATGATCCAGATACGAAGAGTATTCCATTCTGGCTCGCTTAGCGGTCTGCTGAGCCCGTAACGCAACTAATATGATTAATGTACGTCGAGGTTTGTGGTGCACAGACTGAAATAAAAACGACCACATACTCTATTGGTCTTGCAACATACTTCGGGGAGACAGCGAGCTAGGTTGTGTAGCTCTTCCCAAAGTACATCTAATGCAGGTCCTTTGAACGCTTGACAAGTTCTGGCTAGTGCAGCAAGATCTGCTTTGCGGCTGCTTGTACGAAGAGGATAGGCCGTAGTATGCAATGACCAAATATATTGAGAAGAATCTCTGGTGCATGCGCGTGGTACTTACGCACGAGAGCAACCGCCACCTTAATTTCCGTATCCCTTGTTGGGTCAACGCCTCATATGTTTGTCGCCTTTGGCGCGACGTTGCGCTCAGCTGTCCAACACTTTGGTCGTACCACTTCACTGTGTCACTACGCTGGACGGAAGAATTACTAGCCAGGCATCGTTGAAGATAGAGATCCATTATAGCGGTGGAAAAAGTCCATCCTGGTGGTCGGGTCTTATAGAGAAGGTGCTGAGCCATGTAGAACGAATCCAAGAGCTTCGCCTTGACGTCCGAGACCATTTTCTTCCGACAGATATCTCCTTGTATGCCC
>JBBPUC010000873.1:0-10330 GCA_038094375.1 Tubosaeta aff. heterosetosa
GACAAGTCCGACGAGGTCCAGAGTGCGCATGAGAGAGAACAGGCCAGAGTTGGCGAGGACTTGGAGTAGGACTTGTGTGTCACTCCCTTGCACTCACGTCCTCAGAGATCAGAGGGGTCGGAGATGGATCAGAGGGGGGTCGGAGTTGTTAGAAGGAGATTATTTTAATATTCGAACTCAGGTATGTACAGAGTAAACTACGAGTTTATATACTACAGAGTAGCATCAGATTTATAACGGAGTACATTGTAATGACTATGGATAAGTAAGGCGGAACGTTTCTATGAGTAAGACGGAGTTCAGGGAAACATATACCGGAGCTGTGCACTAGCCACAGAGATAACTGGAGCAGTGCACAGGAGTCTAATCGGGATGACTAATACAAGTAAGGAAATGGAGAGAACAATGGAGAACATAAAGAGAAATAGTCACATGGTCTGAGAGTCAGGAGATGTTACAATTTCTTTCCTCGTTCTCTCTGTCGTGTCTACAACACGCTTTATCTCTTATCGTTTGCAATACTTTGATCTTATCTTTAGGCCGATTCCTTCGCATCGTCTCGTTATCCTCTTCTCGTCATCGGCCTAATGTTTATCCTTACTGGTCCATACTCTTCTCCTTCAGATTCCCTTTCGAGTATGTCCTATCCCCTTTTATCTCATGTTCGATTCCTCATAAGGAATCCTTTGTTCTTTCTATAACTCGTTTCCTATTTCATATGGACAGCCTTCTCTGCAGTTGTTTCTCTCACAATGGCTTAGTTTCCCCATGTTTCATGATATTCTATAGTGTTCCATCGGTCCGATTCCACACTATATATACCTGGCTGTCATGTATTCTAGTTCTTTACTCTTGTTCTTCTGTATTCTTCACAATACACTTTGTTCTGCTTGAGTCACTCCTCGCTTGAGACTTCGTCGTCAAGCATCCCTTCATTGTCATCGAGCCTCCCCTCGTCGACTCCTTGAACCTTCGCATCATTGTCGAGTAACCCTCGTCAACTCTCTGTGTCTGTCTTTGAGCTACTCCTTGTTGCCTCTTTGTCCCTACGTGTACGTCTTTGAGTCTCTCCTTGTTGACCTCTTCGACTTCTAGCGTCGTTTATGAGCTACTCCTCGTAAACTCCTCTGCACTCTAGTCACCTTCTTCGGGACGTTGTCATACCTCTTCGTGAGTGTCCTCCCCAATTTAGGTTCGTGTCGTCCGCTCCACTCGAGTAGTACGACTTGCGTAACAGGAGATGGGTATTTGTGGAGATCGCATCAGAGTTGTCAGGAGTTGGCACAGGAGTTCCGGAGTTGTACTTAGTGAAAATATGGGATATGACAATGTCATAGATAAGAGGTGAAATATGTTGGATAAGACACTACCAAGATATAAGGCATGTCATAGATAGAATGAAATGTGTTCATAGGGAATAGAAGTGAGTCATTCTGTGAATCATAGATAAGGAGGAATGGTGACTCATCAAGAGTACCATGAGTCATAGATCAGATTGGATGTGTGAGTCAGCATTTATAGCACAGCCTGGCTATAACTCGTATCAAGTCAGCACTTACTGCATGGCATGGCTGTGACCCTTGATATGATCCTGATAAGATAAGATGTAAGATAAGATAACAAAGAGAAAAAGGAATGTGAAGGAGAAATAATGGATCTATAATATAAAAAAGATCATTTCTTCTTGACTATGCAATTAAAGAAAGTAGATATAAGCACATTGTGAACAGTTTAAGAAGAGATAAGGAATAGGAGGGTGGGATTGATGAGATGAGTGGCTTGAACAGTATTTTCAGCTTTCCTAGTGAAAATACTGTAAAAATTCTCCTTCTATTAATAGGGGAAAGTTTAAAAGAATAACTAACCTTGATATTTTCTATCTCAAATGAAATTCCTTGATGACTCTAGCTATAGTAGACTTCTCTAGAACAATTTGGGAGGAAACCTAATAAAGAAACAGGCCAGATTTCCTAAAAAAGAGTATATTAGCTTTTATACAAGTTTTATGGTGATTATAGATTAGCTAAATAGGAGACATGCTCTTTACACACCTTAGATTTATGTAATTTACATAAGTAACCAGAGTTAAGGCATAGCAACCATCAAAAGCTGTGAAATCCTTATATTACTTACTAAATAATGAATAGTAACATGATGCTGAAATAAGTGTCCCAATGACATGTCATTTTAATATAGCTATATCTTAGTGCCATGACAACCAAATCACATAATTTAAGCGGTGTTAGAATTCCAAGAGTAAGTACTATCTTTCATCCTGTATATGTTTGATCTTATTTGCTCTAAATCTCTAGCAATTTATACATTTGTCCAAAATGACCCAATATTGGGACACTTTTTTGAACCAACTGTACACATCAGCAAACCACTCATGATGATGACATATCTGCACCCACATCTGCTCTGCCTGTATCCACACCACCCATTCCACCTGAACCCCTGCTAAATGACCACCTTGGCCCAAACTTCAAGATACCTGCACCACAAGCCAAGTTAAGACAATCTAACTACGAACAAATGGAATCACTATACCTGCAAGTGCTCCAGGATGGCACCAGCACACACAATGGATGAAACACAGCTCCACTGTTCCTGTGTGGCATCCAGGCAGTTGAAATTGACAAAGAGAGGCCACAAGAGGACTTGAGGACCAAGAAAGAGGGAAATGAAGATGGTGGAAATGAGGATGGCAATGGCACTGATAAGACAGCCACCACAGGAGTATAGGAATTTGATGACAAAAATGCAGTGTACACAATGAGTATGGGAGTTGCCAATATGGAAGGATTGGAACGATCAATGATAGAGGAAGCCAGGAGATGGCTGGATTGGGTGAAGTGGGACAAAGCAGTAAAAGCTGAGTTGCGAAGCCTTGTCAAAGTGCAAACCTGGAATGTGGTTAAATGCCCTGTGGACATAAACATTATGAGCTGCAAGTGGGTCTTCAAAATAAAGAAGAATGCTGCCAGCGAAATCAACAAGTATAAGGCACAACTCATTGCATGTGGCTTCACACAGCAATTTGGAGTTGACTATGATGACACATATGTGTCCATCACACATCTTGCATTGATCTACCTCATCCTCGCCATTGCAGCATGTCAAGACTGGGACATTGATGTGTTTGACTTCTATAGCACATTCCTAAATGGAAAACTCAACAAGGATGAAGTCATCTACATGTCAGAATCTAAGATAGGGGCAGCAATTGCCTAACTCAGACTGTGCTACCAAAGTAGAGACAGAACTAATATTCACCTAAGATAAGGGCAGCAATTGCCCAACTAAGGTAACATAAGTAAGGTGACTACAGAATAAGCAAAGACCTCACCTCAGACTGTGCTACCAAAGTAGAGACACAACTGAGGTGAGAGGAAGAAAGTTTGAAGATAAAATACCTATAGACCTCAGACTGTGCTACCAAAGTAGAGACACAACTGAGGTGAGAGGAAGAAAGTTTGAAGATAAAATACCTATAGACATGTGCTCACTAAACTCCAGGTAACTCTGGATCACTCTGGAGTAGGATAGGCAAAAATAGATACATATACTAGAATAGAAAGGATGAAAGGTGCAGTGCCACAAGGTCAGAGTGGCTGGGATGACCTTGGTGATGGATTTGTGTGGTGATCAATTATACTACAAAAGAATATAGTAAGTCTGAAAAGGATAAATGATGGAATAAAGGAGATTGCTCTAGAGTTTGTCCTCATGAACTCTAGAGCTCTGAAGTTACATTTCTGACACTCCCACTTGAGCACTGTTGTAGTCCCATTGCCCAAATGAACTTTCAGTGTTGTTCACAGGCAAGCAGTTTTGTGAGAATGTCAGCTACCATGTATCTAGTGCGGACATACCAGACAACCACTTCTCTCTTTCTGACCAAGTCATCCCATATGAAGTGGTACTTTCTTTGAATGTGTTTTGTCCGAGCGTGGAACTGTGGATCACGGGATAAGATGATCATGGCTTGATTGTCACAATAGAGGACAGTGGGTTTTGTCTACTGATGTCTAATCTCTTTGAAAAAGGTCCATAGCTAAGCGAGATGCTGTCTAGCATTACTGAGTCTAATGTACTCCAACTCTGTGAAGGATAGGGCTACCATGCTTTGGAGTTTGCTGGACCAGGACATGGCACCCCTGTTGCTAAGGAAAACAAAGCTAAAGATGGATCTGGAATTGTCCAGATTTTGTGACCAGTCTGTGTCTGAAAATCCATGAAAATCCATATCCATAGATACTTTGTTTCTGTCAAAACAGAGTTCTATGTCCATAGTGGCCTGGAGATAATGCAGTACTCATTTTGCTGCTTCCAAATGGCATTTCTTTGGAGTGGAGCTGAAGCAACTAAGGGTGCCAATGGAATAGGCTAAGTCTGGTCATATTCCTAGCATGAGGTACATGAGCGATCCGATCACCATTAAGTATGACACTTTTGTCCTGTTTATAATTATTTCTAGTACAGTGGTGTTGTCTTCTGGATCTATGGTGGAGAGTAAGGAGCTGTGGAGCATCGGAGTTTGACACAGGGCAGGGTTCATCATCTCTGTACATTGGAGGATGGTCTACGCATATTGTGTTTGTGACAAGGAAATAGTTTGGAGTTTGTGATCACGTTGGACTTCTAGACCTAGGATGAATTTGGCTTTGTCCAAGTCATGCATTTTGAACATGGAGGAAATGACAGATGTTACAATTTCTTTCCTAGTTCTCTTTGTTGTGTCTACAACACATTTGATCTCTCATCTTTTGCCACACTTTGATCTTATCCTTAGGCCGATTCCTTTGTATCATCTTATCATCTTCTTGTCATTGGCCTAACCTTTATCCTTACCGGTCCATACTCTTCTTCTTCCAGTTCCCCTTCAAGTACGTCCTATCCTCTTTTATCTCATGTTCGATTCCCTGTAAGGAATCCTTTGTTCTTTCTATGACTCGTTTCCTATTTCATATGGACAGCCTTCTCTGCAGTCGTTTCTCGCACAACGGCTTAGTTTCCCCATGTTCCATGATATTCTATAGTGTTCCATCGGTCCGATTCCACACTATATATACCTGGCTGTCATGTATTCTAGTTCTTTACTCTTGTTCTTCTGTATTCTCCACAATACACCTCGTTCTGCTTGAGTCGCTCCTTGTTTGAGACTTCGTCGTCAAGCACCTCTTCATCATCGTCAAGTTCCCTCTTGTCGACTCCTTGAACCTTTACATTGTTGTCGAGCAACCCTCGTCAACTCTCTGTGTTTGTCTTCGAGCTACTCCTCATCAACCTCTTCGTCTCTCCGTGTACGTCCTCGAGTCCCTCCTCATTGACCTCTTCGTCCTCTAGTGTCGTTTATGAGCTACTCCTCGTAAACTCCTCTTCACTCTAGTCACCTTCTTCGGGATGTTGTCGTACCTCTTCGTGAGCGTCCTCTCCGATTTAGGTTCGTGTCGTCCGCTCCGCTCGAGTAGTACGACTTGCGTAACAACAGACTTCACAGAGTTCATGAAAGAGCATGAGCTTGCTGTGAAGAGGAGGTCATCAATGTATATGACAAGGAAACAGACTTGCTCCTTTTGATGGAACACATATAGACATGTTTCTGTGTCCAGTCTCGTGAATCCGATCTCTCCTAGCTTCTTGTCCAGTGTTTTGTTCCAAGTCTGTCTAGCTTGTTTTAATCTATAGAGGGATCTCTGGAGTCACCAACAGTAGCTAGGTTGGATTAGAATGCTATCCAGAGACAGGAGATATAGCTCTTCCTCGAGTTCTCCATTGAGATAGGCTGTGGAGACATCCATTTGGTTGAGTTCCATGTTATACTTGATGGCAAGGGCCATGAAGGTCTGGACGAAGTCCAGATTTAAGACCAGAGTGGATAATTGATTCCTTCTTTTTAGGTAAAGCCCCATGCTATAATCTGGACCTTGTAGTGATCTATCTTTCTGTTCTTGTTGTGTTTGATCTGGAATACTGGCTTGGAAGTGATTGGAGTTATGTCCTTGGATAGCAGAACTATCTCATAGATGTGGTTCACATTTAGACTTAGAAGTTCTTCCTCAATAGCTGATTTCCATATATCTATGTTGGGTTGCACATATACTTCTTTGATCATCTTGGGTAGTTCTTCTCTACTTGGTCCATGGGTAGCTCCAGCGAAGATATATTCATGGAGTTTTTTGTTTAAGCCATAGAATGCTCTGGGTAGCTCTGGAGTTTCATTGTTGGACTTCTCTGTAGATAGTACATCTTCTATTTCCACTTCTTCCATTGAATCCTATTGTTCCTCACATGCCCTCTATGTCTCTTCATTCAAAGTCCATTGGTAGTCTCAGTTTTTGTCTGCAGGTTGCATATATGACTACTTCTCTGTACACCTTTGACTATGTTTGCTGGAGGATGTGTCTGTAAAGGGGCTGTACCATATATGGTACAGACTATTGTTATCTTATCACGAACGAGCTTGTGATTGCAACAAGTACATATGACTTAATCACATATACTCTATTGCAGCATATATAATACTATCTGTAAATTAGATAGAGGTAGACTTACTTCTACCTCTACATATCATCAGTGAATACCATATAGTATAGTTCACTTGCATGATTTTGAGGAGAGCAAATAGTCTACCCCAACAAACCTTATAATTTTTTGAACTTCCATTCAAAGTATTTGTGCAATGAGCTACACTGTGACTCAAAGCCAGATGCAAGCTGTGGCAACTATGCTGCTTGACAGTAGGGGAAACCTAGTTGGGGATTATGCTTGTCAGAGCCCTCAAAAGCCCATAGAGACTCATAAGGGATCTAAAAGATCCAAGAAGGGAGCAAAAGCTCCATAGGCCAGATTGCAATAGACTATGAACAGGCCTGTAACTTTGCAGGCTTCAACAGCTATGCCAGGGGACTTTTGGGCATCCCATATAATGAGTAGCATTAGCCAGGCTACTACGAGAACTGCAGAGAGAGAGGCAGACCCTATGAGTCTGCTGACTCCAAATATCACTGAGTGAGAATACTTATATGAAATAACTGAGTGCATCAGGATAGAGAGCCCACTTGCCCAGGTCTACACAGAAGATGCTATGCCTCTGATGAGGGAGTAACCTAATGAGGAAGTTCCCCTTGATCCACAACTCACATTGGTGACCATCAATGAATTTTTGAATGGTATTCAGCTACAGTGGCTGAACTATGACAGAGGACCAGAGGAATTCCATAATCATGAAGTCAATCCAGGGCAGCATCATGCTGTATTGATTGAGCAGTTAAAAAGAGCGCTTGCATTCAAAGAAATTGAAGGAACTACAAGCAGCAGAAATGATGAAAAACTTGTCAAGACAGAGGAGTGAACACCCTCCAACAAAAGTGATCATGGAACACTGAATAGGCCACTACCCACAAGAGCATGGAGCACACCAGCTGAAGAAAGAGGGCAGGGCCTAGCCCCGAATATGCCAAATCACCTGGCATATCTGTTGGGGTGAGACTTGGATATAATCTGACATATATACGGAAATCAGTGAGGGACTGCTGTCCTGCACCAAATGGAATGTGATTGTGTGGTAGTTGCTGAAAATAGAGCAACAAGGGATGATGAAGAGATACCCTCTAATGGAAACCAATATAAGGATTATAATAGCCCCCACAATAACAATAGTGACTGTCAGACAGGACATGAGAGATGTCCTGGATAAGGTGGTCCCTCAGGCAGACCCCCTCATGAAGGGGGGCCACTCTAGGACAACCCCTCAGATGATGAGGGGTTGAATAAGGTAAGCTTAGATGACAAATCTAAAGGAAGACTGCTGAGGATTAGCTTTCATCAGCCAGCTGTCAATTGGGTAGTGATTGATAGTGGTCAAGTACCACCAGGATGACGAGGACGTCCTGAATACCTTAAGAGATTTACCCTGGATAACACAAAGTATATCAGACATATCCAGCAATATATCCAGCAAATCTGTGAACAAGTTGGGCAACCAACTGGTCAGGTAGGGCCTGAAATAAAGGCTATGAGCTCTTCAAAACCTGGGAAGTATAGAGGCTAGGATGACCTGGAGAAATTTGATGATTGGCTGAATCAATTATTGAAGTACTATCATACATTTAAGATTACAGGACCTGATTGTGACAGTGATTGAGTCCTGTATACTGGATTACACTTGGAAGGACAGGCAGCCCAGTGGTATGACCAGGAGGTCGATTCCCCCGATTGGGTAGTCCAATATTGGGACTTTAAGGACCTCATCTGTGGACTCTTCAAATGATTTGTGTATAAAGCATCCACACAGAATGCTACCAACCAATACAAGTGAACAAGGTACACCTCCAATAGAGGTACCCTTGCGTTTTACAACAACTTGAAGTGTTGAGCGCACCGAATGGTGTAACCCCCGGATGACTACTCCTTCCAAATGAAGTAACTTTGTGGGTTACCCCACAATCATACAGAGCATTTTCTAGGCATGTGGAATATCTGCTAAACACTCAACTATCAAGGAAATCCTTGAAGAGGTCCATCACATGGAGACTATCCAGAAGGTGATCAACATGCACCTATAGACCAGTTATAACAGTGCGAAAGGGAAGTCTGCAAATAAGCCCAACACTGCTCTGATGCAGCATAAGAAGGATCAGGACCCTTTGAGTACAGACAAAGTGACATACTTCAAGAAGAGGAGTACAATCTATCATCATAAGAGGGAGCTCCCTGAAAGGTGTAATGATTGCACAGAGAATATGAAACCACCCATTGGTAGAGGTAGGCCAGCTAAGCTATTCTATGTGGGCATAAATTGTTCCATTATGGAAAAGAGAGCCACTTTGCCCTCAACTATATACAGCTGCGTACTGACAAGAAAAATCAATGCCAAAGTATTTGGAAATGCAAGAAGATAATATGGTCGAACATTGGGAAGAAACACTTCCTGAAATGTTACCAGAACCTGTGCAAGATGAGGAAGATGCCCCTCAAGACAAGGGTAATGAAGAGGAAATTGGTAATGGTGGATCCATCACCAAGGACTTCTTTGGAAACCTCGAAGAGGGAAGTGATGTGGATGAAGATGATGAGCTGGTCGCCTATCTAGGGGCAATGCAGTATGAGGAACAATCCTCAGGAGAACAGAGCTTATATTGCTCAATAATGCAGATTGAGCCTAACAGAAGGGACCACTCTGAACTGGAGGCTGTCAACTCAGTATCATCGGAGGGACATCCTGTCAAGATCTAAAATAAGGGCAACAATCCCAACTAGACATAAAGTAAATATGGTATCAAATAGATCTAAAGGTAAAGCTCTCACCTCAGGAGTGCTACTAAAGGCAGGACACAACTGAGGTGTGAGTGAGAAACTCAAAGGGCTAAAATATGTCAAAGACATGTGCGCACTTAACTCTGGACAACTCCGAAGTGGAGTAGGTGAGAATAGACACTCTACATCTGGAAAGTAGAAAGAGCGCAGTAGCGTATGGTTGGAAAGGGTACGTGTGCCACCACACTGTGAACGCAAGGTAGTACTATACTAGAAAAGTGTGAAGTAAGTCTATTAAGGATAGAACTGAAGATCAAAGAGATTGCTCTAGAGTTGGTGTGAAACCACTCTGGAGTTACCAGAGTTGTACTTTGACACATCCTCCATTAAATAGCAGACCACTGGAACTGATCAATGAAATCAGTGATATCCCAAACTTTGAAGTATCAGCACAGGGGCTGAGAGAAGGCATCTGCTATTAGAGCCTTTACCCAATGGTCCGCTCCCAGCTAGATACCACTGGTGGTAATTGATGAAATGGTAGTGTATGATTAGGACACAGATCCTAATACACTAGCTAATCAGTTATCTAATCGGTCAACACTTAGACTGAATAGTTGATCACACATGTGATCAAGGTCTAGGTCATACACAGCCTTATATAGATGCTCATCTAGACTCATGACTGATGATGACATCATATCTTATCTATGATGTCATAGTAACTGTGCTTGAGTCATACTGACTCATAGTGACTAGGTATGACTCATAGGGCTGTACACACAGCCCAATAGCTGTATATAACACAGGTATGACACAGGTATAGCACAGGTATAGAGAGGTATGCATTGTCTTAAGGGCTATGTACACTGCCTAACTGCTACAGTATGTCACTCTATCTATGGTTATCTAACATAGCCACTATCTTAATGTATAAATAGATTGATTAGATAGGGCTATCTATAGCACAACATAACATATAGATTATCCTCCTGTACCTTGATTAGATCACAGATCAATCAAGTCCTATTAACTATACAGCTTAGCCCTCATTGTTCAACTCATTCAA
>JBBPUC010000874.1:0-10329 GCA_038094375.1 Tubosaeta aff. heterosetosa
GTAAAGTAGATAATATGTGTGGGGTGCGAGATAGACTCGTCCCAAGGGGTTCGTAGTTAGGTTTGACAATGAGAAGGGGTGGCTCGACAACACTCAGCACAAGGAGGGATCAATCCGATGTAAAAAACCGGACCAAGAAGAGTAGAGACGAGGATTCCGGTCTAACGAAACCGGATAGACGAAGACAGACAATGAGGACGATGATGAGATCAAAGATAGGACAAATCCGCGAGTAAGAGAGAGATCAAGAGATAGATCCATTTTCAATCACAAGGTACAAGGCTTTATAGTCCGGACATTTTCCCAGGACTGTCAAAGTATGTCAAAGTGGAGTGATCTGAAACAGGAACACCTTTCTGCACCATCAATAACCAAGACGATCAAACCGAATCAAAACAGAGAAAGATAAGTATAACAGAGAGATGAAACATAAGAAAACGAGAAATAAATCATGAATAAGATGTCCGATCCGGATACTTCATCGGACTGAACGGACTCTCCAGATACCAACAATCCGAACTGGATTCCACCTGGATCGACATGGATAGACACAGGACATGAAGGAGGGTCTTGAACGACGGATGACGATACCTAGAATACCTGTAAAACGTCTCCTACAAACGTAGAGAGCCTCAAGCTCCTACACCATTTACCTTTCATCCACTCATCAATAGCACACTCAATCTTTGTGCATCTCAGTATACCATGTTAATGATAATGCGACGGACACATACCGCAGTGAGAGTGAGTGCATATGCCGGAAGTGGGAAAGGTTTATAATACTCAGCCCACTTGACTCCATCGTCGGTCTTGTTCTTGAACAGGACTTCATTGATTACATGCTGGGCTGCCTTACTTCCGTAAATCCCACTCCGAGGTCCAATCTCCTGGTCCCAATATCAAAAGATGAGTTAGCCAGATAACGTGTCTTGGCAATCCCACTTACGCGGTATATAAATGCCGTGTTCATCTTGAGTGCCGTGACTAGCTTGCGGTTGCTCTTCTCTGTGGTAGTACTTGTACCAGACTCGAAACCAAAGTGAGTAGAAACAGCGGTGCGAGCCTTGGTCTTGAATTGACCACGCAGGTGGGATGTCCGCTTTGTGATCTAATAACTAGCAGTTAGTAGATGCAGCAGGCAAACTAGTGGACAAACCAATTTGATAACGGCGTGATCATAATTTGCAATCAACTCTGGAGTCTCACGGTATTCACAACCTAGGTCCCAAGCAGCTTTGGCCCACTTGAGTTCGTCTTGCGGATCTGGAAAAGGATTCTTGGTGAGTAGAAAAATGTGGTACAACTCAACTGCGGTGTCAAAAACATTGCGAACACCGTTATTGAGGTTACCAGCCTTCAGATGAGGATTTAAGTTGCCTGGCGCTTTTTCCCGTATCATCAGTTCTGCCACTTCAGGTTCCTCGTCGTCATTGAGCACTACGGTGCGACGAGCGCGCTTGCCTAAGTACTGAGCCAGAGATAGTCCATCGTCATTAATAAGACTGATGGAGTAAAGGTAATTAGTGTCGGCATGAGAGGAATAAAATATCTCACCGTTCATTGGACTCCCTCTCCTCTTCACCCCACGTAGGGTAAGGTGTTGAGTCACAGACCCTCTTTCGTGTACCAGCCTCAGATCTGGTCTGATCCTAGCAGCAGTGTCAATGTGTGAGCAACGAACCAAAAAAACATACCTTATCTCTATTCAAGTCTGCGGTTTTGATGGGTGGGATGTTGCCCTTGCGAGCCACAAGAGCAGGCATAGGGGCAAGGTTAGCTCGTGTCATGGAGGGTCCAAGTCCCCCTGCAGGGCGCGAAGTAAACTAAGTGACATGTCAGTATTATAACTATAAATCAAGAGGAGCTTAACCGATTTCTCAACCATGCTGGGCACGGTCACTCCTTGAGACAGAGTAGCCCTGGTTGCGGATAGATCGTGTTGAGCGGCCTTCGCTTGCTGGTCACGCTTTCTAGTGCGCTCCTCACGTTTCTTGGCCTTCATAGATGCTTCTTCTTGCTGAACTATCTTTTCTTGTTGAAGTTCGTCTTCGAAGTAATCAGTGGCTGGAACGTAACCACAGCAACATGCTTACCTCGCATTGCTTGAAGCTTCGCAGTTGGTCGACGAGCACGACCAGTAGGCAAGCAATGTGCCCTGCCATTCTGGGTTCCTTGGTGCTCAGAGACTTCGTCGGGTGACTTCGCCATGCTGATAGTTAGGGTAGTAACCTACAGTGACACGCCGCTTCCATTAAGTACCCCACCCAACAAGGTTATGGAGTACAAACCACTTGCCGCTTGAGGTTACGTGCAAGGGCACTGCCAGGCACATTGCATAGGGAAAAAATTCTGTACTAATGCAGGGCTGTTACAATAAATGAGAGAGCGAACAATAACCAGAAAAAAAATTACTGCTGTGGTGGATCAGATGCAGGGCCCATCCATTGTGCCAGGTGATATTCACGTTGAAGTTGTCATCACCGTCACTGCTGATGCCCGAACATCTACTCTGAAGGGTCAGTTGCCGTCGCCAACTCAGAAGGGTCTGAGTCAGCGTACCAGAAAAGAGAACCGGGTGGTAGTTGCCAGCGCCGGAGGGACACCATTGTGCCAGGTGATATTCATGTTGAGGTTGTCATCACCGTTAGGGTTAGCCAGCGCCGGAGGGACACCATTGTGCCGGGTGATATTCACATTGAGGTTGTCGTCCTGAAGGGTCAGTTGCCGTCACCAACTCAGAAGGGTCCAAGTCAGTGTACGAGAAAAGAGAAGGAGTGGCAGTTGCCAGCGCCGGAGGGACATACAAACAAAGGGACATACAAACAAGAACTTTGTCCCTTCGTCGTTCCGACGGATGCTACCTTACCATGCCTCGCCACAATATCCCAAAGACAAGACATCTCTGCCACTACTGCAAGCAGATCTTTTCCACTGTCGCTGCGGTTCGCCGACACATTGGACATTCTAAGAGTTGCCATAGTCAATGGGTTGCCCAGGTCCAACAAGCAGAGTCGGTGTCCAACTCAGGGTCGGAGGTTTCTTCTCCTAGACAATGGTACTTAGACTCCGAGGATGCGATGGAGATTGAAGAAAATGACTTACCTCTTGGCGAGGACAGGCCCCTAGTGCAGATGCCTGAAGGGGAAGAGGGGGGAGAGCAATTTTTCCCCCGTTTCGCGAATGAATTTTCGCTAAAACCCATAGCCGACATTCTTGTGACTGGCACTACAGCGTTTGAAAAGATGCGGGAGTATCAAGACACCTCTGGGTGAGGACCATATGCCCCATTTGCCGATCATGACGAATGGGAGCTAGCAATGTGGCTTATCAAAAATGTTAATCAGACCGCCACAGAGGAGCTTCTGAAATTACTGATTGTCAGTATTCATCTTTTCACATCCTGGAACTAAGGTGAACTTGTGTTAGACAAGAGAGTGAACACAACCTACATTTAGCAGTAACTACAAATTCTTGAAGCTTATCGATCAGTTACCGGTTGGGGCCGAGTGGTTGTACCAATTGATCCGTGTCCATGGTGATCGCGAGCCAGCAGAAGAAAGCTTCAAGGACAGTGATGATGGTGGCGAAGATGCTGAGGCAGGTCAGGGAGACTCAGAAGAACTCGAGCTCTGGATGCGCAATCCCGTTGCCTGTATTCAGGAACTCATAGGCAATCCGGCATTTGATGGCCAAATAGCATATGCATCTGAAAAAGTGTATGTAGATCATAGCGGTCAAACCCGCCGATACGATGAGATGTGGACTGGTGACTGGTGGTGGAAAACGTAGATAAGTACCACGTTACAAAGCACATGCTACACACCTGATTTAATCCAAAGGAACATTTACCTTCCGGTGCAACTATCGCACCAGTGATCCTGGCTTCTGACAAGACCGAGTTGTCACGCTTCAAGGGTGACAAAACTGCATGGCCGGTGTATCTTACAATCGGCAATCTATCAAAACATGTTCGACGTGAGCCATCTCGTCACGCGTCCGTGCTTATAGGTTACCTACCCGTCCCGAAACTCACATCGTTTGAAGACAACTCACTTGCAGGTTACTGCTTGTTTCATTTCTGTATGAAGATCCTCCTTGAGCCGCTTATCGATGCAGGTAAAAACGGCATCGAAATGGTCTGCGCCGATGGATATATCCGGCGCATCTTCCCGATCCTTGCAGCCTTTATTGGTGACCACCCGGAGCAGTGTTTGGTAGCTTGCTGCGCAGAGAACCGTTGCCCGAAGTGTCTGGTGCGTGTAGATCAACGAGGCAAAAACCGTCAATGTCCAAAGTGTGACCAAACACATACAAAGCAAACCCTTCATGCTCAGGCCACCAATCAGTACCCCCCCGAGTTCATTGCTGAGGGCCTTCGCCCTGTTTTTTCACCGTTCTGGGCCGACCTCCCCCACACCGACATATTTGGATGTATTTCCTCAGACATCCTGCACCAACTGCACCAGGGGATCATCAAGGACCACTTGAAAAAATGGTGCACTGCACTCGCTAGACAGAAAGATTTTGATGATCGGTTTCGCGCCATGCCTATCTTCCCAGGGCTTCGTCATTTCAAGAATGGCATATCTAACGTGAAGCAGTGGACGGCAGCTGACCACAAACAATTGGAACACACCTTTGCTGGTGCACTGGTTGGCACTTCTGTGGACCCACACGTTTTCCAGGCAGCAATTAGTCTGCTGGATTTTACTTATCTTGCGCAGTGCCACTCACACACAGATGACACACTCTCCGCGTTACAACAAGCACTCAATGACTTCCACACGGCCAAGGACGTCTTCATCGACTTGGGGTTACGCAACCATTTCAACATCCCGAAAATACATTCCACCCTTCACTACATCGAGACCATCAAGAATCTAGGCAGTCTTGATGGGCTTAACACAGAGGCGTCCGAACGACTCCACATCGACTTCACCAAAAAGGCATACGCTGCCACTAGCCGCAAGGACTACACGTTCCAGATGACCAGGTGGCTCCAACGGCAAGAGGCCATCACCTTTTTCAATGGATTCCTGACTTGGCGTAATAAAACACACCTTACAGACGAGGTGCTCACTAATATTTCAGGGTCTGATGGCGATGCTTGCACAGTTGTGCCCGCTGGCCATCGGAACTACCAAATCGCGCGGCAGCCTCATTTTCCAAACAGAACTGTCAAGTATTTAGAGGAGTCCCATGACACAATATGTTTCCTCGCTGCTCTCAAGACCTTCGTTGCAACTTTACCCCAAGGGCACGCTCAGTCCTTTGAACCCAACAATCATGACCACTTCAACACCTTCAGCAATCTAGTGCTCTCCCTGCCGCCTTGTGAGCACATGACAGGCGAGAGCTGTGCAAGAATCTGGTGTCACTCTCAGCGTTCCAATGGTATCCGGAAGCCATCCACAATGGCAAGGTTCGACACTGTCCTTGTTGAGGTGGATACAGACTCACGCCGACGGGGCGGTCTACATGGTACGACACATTGTCATTGTACGTGTTGATCTGCTAAGCCTCGTGTTCTGAAACAGGTCTTCGTGTAGCTGAAGTACGGGTGATCTTCAAGTTGCCGTCACACCTTGGTCACTATCTGGAACCACTCGCCTATGTTCACTGGTTCAAGCCACTCCAGACCTTGGATGCCAATCTGAAGATGTTTCATGTGGGCCGTTCAACCAGGCAACGGCATCCAAATGCAGAAGTTATCCCAGTAGGCCGTATTGTTCAGCAATGTCACCTTATCCCTAGGTTTTCACGTGGTGCCATTAATCCCCGGTGGATAAATGGGCAGGCCTTGACCGACGCAGAAGATTTCTTCCTTAACAGGTACATTGATCTTCGTGCCTTCGAACAATACAGACTACATACATGAGCGCGGTGAGTCTACTCTCTTATATCTAATCTTGTCAAAGTCTGAGATGGGCTAGCTCCAGCAATGTGGTGGACAAGCATGCATGGATGGTGAGGGTTGGGTGGGCGGGCGGGCGGTAAGAAATTTTAAATTCTATTATATGTTGCGTTGTGCTAATGAAAATATGCAGAACCAACCATCCACGCACACGTGAACAGACAGGCTTGTGTCTGCTCAAGGTCAGTAGGTGTACACGACAGACCCATAAGGGGGTTGGGTGGGTGGGAGGTAAGTAACTCCATTGCTGGCGCAGTAGTCTCCCTAGTCTTAATTAAGGGATCAGATCATCCTCTGTAGTGCGCGCAAACATTTTGACTTTGAGCAGCTGTGCTCCATCATCGCGAGTGATGTGTGCATCAGGTGGGCAGTAATTAAACCTCCAGTCAGCCCTGTAGACCCACTGTACTAACCAATCGATCAGATTACCCATGCTCTGACCATTCCAACCCTATTCTACTGCTCTGCCCCTGCCTGCTATGAAACGGCTATGAACCCACGATGCCCAGATACCTGTCAACGCAAGCTTTTTCCTAGCAGGTATCTGGTTGTTGAATACCTCGTTAGAAAGTTTATGTTAGGATACCCGTCGATACACGCTTTTATATCTGGTGGCTGAGTACCTTGCTAGCTTAGCCTGCGTTGTATAATTACCTACAATAGTGATCATTGTACTGTGTTGGTCATCCTCTGTACATATAAAGTTGTCGCATTTGATGTTTGGGTGCTACGCTATGGGTCAGGCATGGCAGCAAGTCTTTAGCATTACCACGTAGTGACTGAGCCATGGCTGCGCTGATTTTGCTGAGCCGACAGCGCGTGACAGCCTGGGACACGGTGTGCTAAGCTAGCGCTCGGCTAGTTGGCCCGGAGTTCTGGAGCCTCGGCTAAACGAAAGGGTCAGTTTGCTGATGAATTGCTACAGTAGTCAGCACGTAGTGACTGATGTATTTACCACAGTACCTTGTAGTACAATATAGTAAGGCTTTAACACATTGTTACTACAGGACATGCTATAGAACTACATAACATCATTGACATTGTAAGTTCTACAGAGCACTACAGCCAGATTTTATTTTTCCAGATGTTTCTCCTCGCCACAGAGAACTAAGCATTGTCAGTGATGGGGATGATACATCTGTTCTAGTCATAAAGGTCTATCAAAAATATTGTACTCCTTGGAAGCAAGATGACCTCATTGGAACTCTCACCCTCATGTTCGGGGAGATGTCATCAAAACTATATAAAAGAGCTACTCTCAAAGTAATACATAAAGTAAAGTATTTGCTTATGTATATCATCAATATGTCTACAAGTTCAAGTTACTCTGTGTAAAAAATATATTTCTAGATACTGTAATCTTTTTAGACAATTTGAAATTGTCATTTCTAACAACTTATAATTTATAGACACATTTGATAGATTGTTTACTAATAGAATATATACAAAAAGAATAGAAAAAGAAAATTTGTGAAAGATCCTTGATTATGTGCAACAAGGTATTTGATAAGATTCTAACACTTCCAGCAGGATCCCCAGTTATCTCCAAACAGAGAAAAGTCAACATCTGCTGAACATCTACCATTTGAAGATATAATCAAGGAATTATAAGGAAACCAATGAAAATGCCTATTCCAAGGAGCATTCCAACCAAAGACATGATCATCTGAGGATTGAATCCAACCATCATGTATAGCTAAATGATGAGTAAAAGCAAGTCCTTGAGTCTTCCATATATCAACAGATTGATCACTAGATATTGAACTGACAGGACTTTTACTGAAAAAACTGGTTGTAGAGTTGATAGGTAATATATGTCTATGAGATGGACTTGCTATAGTCTCACCAGTAGTTGCATCCCAAACCCTAATGGTCTTGTCCCTTGAGCCAGAGACAATCTGCTTGCCATCAGGGGAATAGGCAACAGAATTGACAGAATCTGTGTGCCCCTGGAATGGACCTGCCACAGTCTCACCAGTGGTTGCATCCCAAACCCTAATGGTCTTGTCATCTGAGCCAGAGACAATCTGCTTGCCATCAGGGGAATAGGCAACAGAATTGACAGAATGTGTATGCCCCTGGAATGGACCTGCCACAGTCTCACCAGTGGTTGCATCCCAAACTCTAATGGTGTTGTCCCTTGAGCCAGAGACAATCTGCTTGCCATCAGGGGAATAGGCAACAGAAAAGACTTCATCTGTGTGCCCCTGGAATGGACCTGCCACAGTCTCACCAGTGGTTGCATCTCAAACCCTAATGGTGTTGTCACTTGAGCCAGAGACAATCTGCTTGCCATCAGGAGAATAGGCAACAGAATTGACAGAATGTGTGTGTCCCTGGAATGGACCTGCCACAGTCTCACCAGTGGTTGCATCCCAAACCCTAATAGTGTTGTCACTTGAGCCAGAGACAATCTGCTTGCCATCAGGAGAATAGGCAACAGAATTGACAGAATCTGTGTGCCCCTGGAATGGACCTGCCACAGTCTCACCAGTGGTTGCATCCCAAACCCTAATAGTCTCGTCTGAAGAGCCAGAGACAATCTGCTTACCATAAGGGGAATAGGCAACAGAATTGACAGAATCTGTGTGCCCCTGGAATGGACCTGCCACAGTCTCACCAGTGGTTGCATCCCAAACCCTAATGGTGTTGTCACTTGAGCCAGAGACAATCTGCTTGCCATCAGGGGAATAGGCAACAGAATAGACAAAACCTATGTGCCCCTGGAATGGACCTGCCACAGTCTCACTAGTGGTTGCATCCCAAACCCTAATGGTCTTGTCACTTGAGCCAGAGACAATCTGCTTGCCATCAGGGGAATAGGCGACAGAATTGACATAATTTGTATGTCCTTGCAAGTTATGAATCTCTGCTGGCCAAGTAGATGGATGCCCAGATGTTAAGGAGGCATGCTTCTGAAGATGGTCAACCCACAGCTTGCATAGTGGAGAGCTAGTAGGGGTTTGAGGCATGGCTGATAGGTACAAATGGGGTGTTGAAACTTGAATGATAGGGGCAAACACCTGGATAAATCTAGCTGCTTCTAATCCTAACCTGGCAATTTCTTCATCCTATTTTATTCCTTGTTAGTGACATTTGGTATTATTGTGCTGTAACTGACCTTGGCCCAAGTGCTCAAGATGATACTAGCCTGCTGAGCTGCTAGTATTGGATATATAGGGGTAATCTGGGAGAGGAGACTGATAGCTTCAAGCCAATAGGGGAAGAACTTCTTGAAGAAGTAGGTGATTTCACTCAAAAGTTCTGTTGTATAGGTAGCATGTTGTAAATGGTCCATCCAGTATCTGCAAGAGTAAGACAAGTGAACAGGGATAGCCTTCTTTACTTGTTCACTTATATTGGGAACAGCAGCATTGCAGAGTTTGGAGTCTTTGAGATCACAAATGTTGAATCTCAGTTTATCTTCCATGCAGCCTAGTAATGCTTGTCCAAGAAGCAGGAAGTCCTTGGGTAGGATATTGATGTAGAACTCTGAGCTGCGAGTCTGGTCAAGTAAAAAGTCTCGAAATGATGTATGAAGGGGTCGGATTGGTTTCTCTTGATCAATCACCCCATCAAGTAGAGACCCCATGCGTTTTATAACATTTCGCACACCCAGAGTATTCGAGCTGAAGAGGGAAGCGAGAGAAACAACCGAAAGTGGTTCGTGAAGTATGAGTACGATGGCCATCACATCCTGAAACGATTGTCGAGCCTCAACGGACTTGAAGAGTTGACGAAGGATTGTCAGGTACAGGCTATCTAGACCACTATTGTCACCTCGCAAAAGTAGGGAGTTAACTCCGATTTCTTCTCGAATAAATTTGCATGCGGTGGCAGCCCACTGGAATAAATGTTGCGAACGACGGACGAGCAAGTTACACCAAGCTTCGTTAGGCCATCCTGATTCCAGTTCGAGGTACTCATCTTCGTCAAAAGAATGGCGGATAAACTTCCGAATGTCTTGGTCAACAATATCGGGGGAAACGTTCTGCATTTCTCTACGAACTAGGCCCGGGAGGGATGCAAGCTTCGTAAGGATGTCACTCTCTGGCCGAGCCGTGATGAGGAAACGAAGATTCCTGGGCAGAGCTTTCTTGGCAATTTGCTCTGAGATTGCTTCCACGAGTCCTCGACGATTCCCTTGATCCCCACTTTCGTCGAGGGCATCGATGATCACCACCATTTGGGGCCCAACTGACTCGCCATTGCTAGCTGCGACGATGAACCGCTCCAGTTGCTCCGAAGGAGATGTAGACTTGCATAGCGCTAGATCATCTTTCACGACCCTCCATAGAGAAGACTTGTACTGCGGATCGTGATCGCAGAGATCCCGCGCAATAGTGCTGAACAAGTTTTGCGGATTCCGCTTCTTGACCTCGCTGCTAGCAAAACAATACGACGAAGCCAGCCTC
>JBBPUC010000875.1:0-10291 GCA_038094375.1 Tubosaeta aff. heterosetosa
TGCCCCTATTTAGGTGATCTCAATAGGTTATGAGCCCTGCTAGCGCACACTAGCAAAAAGGGATCACTCCGTACAACTCCGCTCCAGAGCATATCAACATGTCCATAGCCCCGACACATTCCGGGCCATCTCTGATGCCTTCCGACACACACTCCTCTGCCTCTGAATGCCTAGTCTTACTTGGCCCTGCAAACTTCCAAGTGTGGAAACTGTGCATCTCCGCAAAACTCCACCGTGAGAAAGTCCTCGGTGTTATTCTAGGAACTGACACCCTCACTACCACAGACAGCTCCACCGCTCCTAGCGCATCCACTCAAAAACCCTCCAGACCACCCAACTCCGCATCCGCAGCACTCTCCTCAGCAGAAGAACTCTGAAAATGGACCGAGCGCAATGAAAAAGCACACGGCATCATTCAGGATCATATCTCCGATGTGATACTCCTAAAAACTGCACATCACACCTCCGCCAAAGACCTTTTTGACACCCTTCTCACACTCTATCAGGCCTCCGATCTCCCTTCCGCATACCACTCCTATTGCCAACTGTTCACCTCCCAGTGGGATGGGAACTCCGACATCTCTGAACACATCGCTTCCATCCGTTCCCTGGAGTCGTGGCTAGCCAGGATGAGATACTCTGTCAATCTGAAAATCCTTGCATTCATCCTACTACACTCCCTTCCGAAAACTCTGGAATGGAGCACCTTCACCTCGTCTGTAATCAACACGATCGACGAAACCAAGCTGACTTTCGACTCCATTGAAGTCTGCATTCTCTCGGAGGATGCCTGGCTAAATCTTTCCCAAAAAGCAGAGTCCACACATCTGGCAAAGGTAAAGGGAGAGTGGAGACAAAAAGGAAAATGGTGCGAACATCACTGGACTATGGGGCATGACACCAAGGAATACAGGAGTCAGAAGTACTGGTCCCAAGAGTTGAGAGACAAGCATGGAGTAAGTGGTACGGAGAAACCTAGTCCGAGCTCCAATCCTCCGGATAGAACAAATGTAGCTAGCGACCAAGTAGACTGAGCCTTATACCACCGCATTCAGGCCTACGTAACATTTGACGCAAAACCGATCATCATCGATTCTGGAGCCACATTGCACATGGTACCACACTGGAGTTGGTTCTCCACATACTCTGCCCTGTCCTCACTGCAGCACATACAATTCAGCGACAACTCCACTGTACGTGCCATCGGAGTAGGATCTGTAATCCTCCGTTCCACAACCAACGGAAACCACTACGAAATCACTCTGAGCGATGTCCTACATATCCTGGAGTTCACACTGTCACTCATCTCCATACTGAAACTGTCACAGTTAGGCTTCTGCACAACATTCCTGGTGTTACAATTTCTTCCCTTGTTCTCTCTGTCGTATCTACGATACGTTTTATCTCATATCATTTGCAACACTTTGATCTTATCTTTAGGCCGATTCCTTCGTATCGTCTTGTCATCCTCTTCTCGTCATCGGTCTAAGACTTATCCTTACCGGTCCGTACTCTTCTCTTTCAGATTCCCTTTCGAGTACGTCCTATCCTTATTTATCTCCTGTTTGATTCCTTGTATGGAATCTCTTGTTCTTTTCATGACTCGCTTCCTGTTTCATATGGACAGCCATCTCCGCAGTTGTTTCTCTCACAACGGCTTAGTTTCTCCGCATTCCATGATATTCTATAGTGTTCCATCTATCCGATTCCACACTATATATACCTAGCTGTCATGTACTTTAGTTCCCCACTCTTGTTCTTCTGTATTCTTCGCAATACACCTCGTTCTGCTTGAGTCGCTCCTCGCTTGAGACTTCATCGTCAAGCACCTCTTCGTCGTTGTTGAGTCTCCCCTCGTCGACTCCTTGAACCTTCGCGTCGTTGTCAAGTAACCCTCGTCAACTCTCTGTGTCTGTCTTCGAGCTACTCCTCGTCGACCTCTTCGTTACTCCGTGTACGTCTTCGAGTCTCTCCTCGTTGACCTCTTCGTCCTCTAGTGTCGTTTACGAGCTACTCCTCGTAAACTCCTCTGAACTCTAGTCACCTTCTTCGGGACGTTGTCGTACCTCTTCGTGAGCGTCCTCCCCGATTTAGGTTCGTGTCGTCCGCTCCGCTCAAGTAGTACGACTTGCGTAACACCTGGCCAGATCAGGCTCCTGCTCCGTGCAAAAAGGACAAAAAATAATCCTAACTGGACATCACAACCAAGAGTTATATCACACCGATGATACTCCAACACGGATCTTGGACTCCAGCTTAGTGTCTGTAGACATAAACATACTCCACAGACATCTAGGATACATCACTGTACCCAGAATCCAAACCATGGTCCAGAAAGGCCTACTCCAAGGTATCGACGGACTCACTGGAACACCAGAATTCTGTGAATCCTGTACCACCGGAAAAATGCAGAAACTCCCTTTCAAATCAAAAGATGACGTGCGCACTTCCAGACCGCTAGAAATGGTACATACAGACGTTGGAGGACTGATAACTCCAGCATCACGAGAAGGATACCAATATTGGTTGCTCATAGTCGATGATTTTACATGATTTCCGTGGATATACTTCTTAAAGCGAAAGAGCGAAGTCCAGGAGACCTACATCCGCTGGAAGTCCGACTCTGAGGCCTTTTTCTGCTCCGAGGTTGACTCAGAACGTTTCTCAAACCTCTATGTCCAGTTTGTTTGGAGCGACAGGGGGAGCGAGTATACAAACAAGGAGTTCAAAGCACACTCTGGAGCGATGGCACAAATCTGGAGACATCCGCTCTGTACACTCCTGAACAAAACAGACTCGCGGAGCGCATGAACCAAACCCTCTCTCTACTAGCGAACTCCATGCTTGAAGACTCCAAACTCCCCAAGTCCTTTTGGGCAGACATGATGGCCACAGCCGCATACATCTCCGCAAGGAGTCCGGCATCTGCACTCAATGGAGATACACCATACCACGCACTATTCAAACAATCCGTAGATCCCACTTTATTCTGACCTTTCAGATGTATCGGATATGCCCTCATCCTGAAGGAACAATGTGATGGAAAGTTCCGCTTTCACGGACGAAAATGCATCATGCTTGGATACACCTATGGCCAACAAGTGTACAAACTCCTGGACCTAGAGCAACGGACAATAATCTCCAGTCGACATGTCACTTTCAACGAATCTGGCAGAATCTCGCACTCCGAAACTGGACCTTGGACCTGTGCATCCGAGGATCAGTGGGAGGGACTCCCGCATCTCCGAAACCCCGAGTTGACCTTTCCCGATGAGGACAATGACGATGACAATATAAACACAACCTATCCAGACTCAGTGGGAGTACACCTGGAGATGGACGACATCACAGAGCTAACGGACAAGCTAAATCAACTCCACCTTGAAAGACCCAAAGACAAGTCAAGTCCGAATGCGGAGCCATCCACAACACATCCGAAAACTCTGTCATCTCCCCCCATGCAAAAAATGGCAGGCACGTGGAGAGGAAGCCAGGCACGAAAGGCAGCAGACAAAAACAGGGATTACCAGCGCACTCTAGACGAGGAAGTGCAATGGACACAGAGAAAGTGGGAGGACTCGGACGATGAAGCGGAGATAGAGGACGCCCTCTTCCCAAACATGTCCGACAAAGAAAGCGCCGCCGAAATGCCTGGCATACCCAGGGCTTTTCTGACCATGCAAGAAGAACTCCAAGATAACCTCTTTGCCGGAATTGCCCACGGACCTAGCAAGGAAAACCTTCCAACAACAATCAAGGATGCGTACAAACGTCCGGACGTGGACTTGTGGAGGTCAGCGGTTGAAGAAGAACTCCTGAGTTTGAACGCAAACCACATATACGAGACCGTTCCAATACCCATAGGTGCAACTCCGATTACCTCCAAGCCCGTGTTCCAGATCAAATGGGATGAGAACGGAAAGGTAGACTGGTGCAAAGTCCAGATCATAGCGAGAGGATTCACTCAAAAGGAAGGAGTTGATTACCAGGAAGCATTCACGCCCATCGCAAATCTTGACTCCATCCAGACCATTATAGCCATCGCCACCAAACACAATCTAGAGCTGGATCAAATGGACATATCAACCACATACCTCAACGGAGAATTGGAGGAAGAACTGTACCTCCTGCCCCTGGATGGCGTACCGATCCAGCCTGGATACTGCTGGCGCCTCCGACGGTCCTTATACGGACTCAAGCAAGCCGGACGGACTTGGAATAGGACATTGGACAAGAAACTTGGAGAGCTCAGATTCACTCAACTAAATGTGGAAACATGCCTGTATGTACTCCGCAGAGAAGGACAGGTCTGTTTTCTCGTCGTCTATGTGGACAACTTGCTCCTAGCCGCGAGCTCCTGCTCATTCATGAACTCCATTAAGTCCGCACTCTCCTCCTCTTTCAAAATGCATGATCTTGAAGAAGCAAAGTTCATCCTAGGTCTAGAAGTCCACCAGAACAGAAAGCTCCAGACTATTTCTCTCTCTCAAGTCCAGTACTCGCAAACAGTCCTACAACATACCAGAATGGCATCTTCCGCTCTGTGCCAAACTCTAATGCTCCACAGCCTGTCGCTCTCAGTCACAGATCTGGAAGATAACACTACTCTACCGGAAATGATCATAAATGGAATCAAGGTCTCGTACCTCACAGTCATTGGATCACTAATGTACGTGATGATGGAAACACAACCGGATTTGGCACACGCCGTCGGAGTTCTCAGCCATTTCAGCTCTGCTCCCAAGAAGTGTCATTGGGATGCTGCAAAGAGAGTACTCCGTTACCTCCGTGTCACCATGGACATGGAACTCCAATACGACAGAAACGAAGTGTCCACGGACATGGATTTCCACAGCTTCTCGGATGCAGGTTGGTCACAGAATCCGGACAATTTAAAGTCCATCTCCAGTTTTGTTTTCCTCAGCAACAGGGGAGCGATCTCCTGGTCAAGTAAGCTCCAGAGCATGGTAGCACTATCCTCGATGGAATCAGAGTACATCGGACTTAGCAATGCCGGACAGCATTTGGCTTGATTGCAGACCTTTTTCGAGGAGATCGGACATACACAAACTGGACTGACTACTCTCCACTGTGACAACCAAGCCGCCATTATCCTCTCCTGCGATCCGCAATTCCATGCTCGCACAAAACACATCCAATGGAAATATCATTTCGTCTGAGATGACTTGGTTGGAAAAGGAGAAGTGGTAGTCCGGTATGTTCCCACCAGAGATATGGTAGCGGACATTCTCACAAAACCCCTTATGCACGAGCAACACTGGAAGTTCATTCGGGCTATGGGTCTATGATTACGCTCGAGTGGGAGTGTCAAAATATAACTCCGAAACTCTGGAGTCTCTAGCGCACCAACTCTGGAGTGATTTCACTCATCCGTTCACTTAATCCGTCTGGAGTTCATTTACTCTACTTTAGTATGGTCCAGCATCATGTCTACAGCGTGGTGGCGTTCCTAACCTGCCCAAGCACCACTCCTTGTAATTTCATTCTTTGGTGCGCCTATTCTTGCCTATCTCCGATCCGGAGCTTTCCGGAGTTAAGCGTGAGCATAACTTTGACCTTTTTAAACCTTCGAACTCCACTTCCTCACCTCAGTTGTGTCTTGCTCTCCTTGTAGCACTCTGAGGTGAGGTTCCTTTTTCTTAGTTAGCCACTTTACTCATGTAATTTAGTTTGGGCATTGCTGCCCCTATTTAGGTGATCTCGATACTTAGCCCCAATGCATTCTGGGCCATCTCCAATGCCTTCCAAAGCACACTCCTCTACTGCTGAGTGCCCAGTCCTACTCAGACTAGGAAACTTCCAAGTGTAGAAACTATGCATCTCTGTGAAACTCTGCCATGAAAAAGTCCTCAGTGTTGTCCTTGGAACCAATGTCCTTACTATGACAGACAGTTCCACCACTCCTAGTATATCTGCTAGAAAGCCCTCTGGGACCCCCTGACTCTGCCTCAGCTGTACTGACCTCAGCAGACAAGCTCTGAAAGTGGACAGAATGCGATGAAAAAGCACACAGCATCATTCAGGACTACATGTCTAATGCACTCCTCCTGAAGACTACACACCACACTTCCACCAAAGCTCTCTACAACACTATTACCACACTTTATCAAAAGTCTGACCTCCTCTCTACCTTTTACTCCTGCTGTCAACTCTTCTCCTTCAAGTGGGATGGAAACTCTGACCTCTCTGAACACATTGTGTCCATCTGGTCACTTGAGTCCCGTCTTGCCAGAATGAAATACTCTGTCAACTCAAAGATACTCACATTCATACTCCTAAACTCTCTTCTGACAACTCTGGAGTGGAAGGTGTTTGCATCATCGGTCATCAACACGATCGATGAATGCAACCTTACATTTGATGCCATTGAAATCTGGATACTCTCAGAAGACATGCACTTAAAACTCTCCGAAAAACTCGACTCCACGCACTCTGTCAGTACTAAGAATGAGTGCAAGAAAAAGGTGAGGTATTGTGAGCACCACCAGATGACCAGACATAATACAAAGGAACGTAGGAGTAGAAGTCAGTGGTCACCAGAGCTAAAGGAGAAGTACAAGGATTTGGCAAACATTATGGAAATAGCTCTGACTCCAACATCTGGTCCGCTGGACAAAACAAATGTAACTAGCAAGATCATAGAGCGTGCTTTATACACCCGCATCCAAGCTTATCTGGTGTCTAGATCTGAGTCAAAATCTGCAATCATCATCGATTTTGGAGCCACACCACACATGGTACCTCATTGAAGGTGGTTCTCTGCCTACTCTGTACTTTCTCTGCACTGATTAGTCGAATTCAGCAACAACTCTATGGTCTGTGCCATTGGAGTAGGCACAGTCATTGTACAAAGCACCACACTGTCAAAATATAACTCCAGTAACTCCAGAGTTGATCCCATCTAACTCTGGAGTGATCTTGCTCATCTTTGCCTCAATTGTCACTGGACCTAATCTAGTACATTTAGAGTATAGTATTACCTTGTGGATACAGCGTGGTGGAGTTCCTAATCCCTCTGAACATGCTCTGCTGTGCCCTTTCAGATCTCTGGATGCAGAACATCTATTTTCACCTACTCCACTCCAGAGTTTTCCGGAGTTATGCATGCAAGTGTCTTCGTAGTATTTTAGCCTTTCAAACATTTCACTCAAACCTCAGTTGTGTTCTTACCCTTGATAGCACTTCTGAGGTGAGAGTGGTTTTCCTTGCTACATTAGGCTTTGTACTTACTTTACCTTAGTTGGGCATTGCTACCCTTATCTTAGGTGAATACAGTTGTGTTCTTACCCTTGGTAGCACTTCTGAGTTGGGCATTGCTGCCTTTATCTTAGATCTAACAGGTTATGAGCCCTGCTAGTGCACACTAGCAAACAATCTATACTCTGCACAACTCCACTCCAGGAGAGCACACTCCATCTATTGCCCTAATGGACTTCAGGCTGAAACTCCGATGCCTTCTGAAAACCACTCCTCCACTATGGAATGCCCTATTCTAGTTGGACTGACATACTTCCAAGTATGGAAGTTACACATTACTGCTAAACTCTACAGAGAGAAGGTACTTGGTGTCATCCTAGGTACAGACACTTACCCACCTATGACACCAAACACATCCATTGCACCCTCCAGCACCTCTGGGTCCATCTCTACAACCCCTGGTGCATCTGTCACACTCTCTGGTAACTCCAGGTCCATCTCCTCACCATCCAGTACTGTAAACAACACTCAAAAATGGATAGAGTGCAACGATGTCAAGATCTAAGATCGGGGCAGCAATTGCCCAACTTAAACTGTGCTACCAGAGTAGAGACACAACTAATATTCACCTAAGATAGGGGCAGCAATTGCCCAACTAAGGTAACATAAGTAAGGTGACTACAGAGTAAGCAAGGATCTCACCTTAGACTGTGCTACCAGAGTAGACACACAACTGAGGTGAGAGGGAGAAAATTTGAAGGTAAAATACCTATAGACATGTGCTCACTAAACTCTGGGTAACTCTGGATCACTCCAGAATAGGATGGGCAAAAATAGGCATTCTGGGATAGGAAGGATGAAAGGTACAGTGCCACGAGGTTGGAGCAGTTAGAATGACCTCAGTCATGGATCTGTATGACAATCAACTATACTATGAAAGGATATAGTAAGTCCAAAAAGGATAAATGAAGAAATAAAGGAGATCGCTCTGGAGTTCATTCTCATGAACTCTGGAGTTCTGGAGTTGCATTTTTGACACTCCCACTTGAGTGCTGTCATAGTCCTATTGTCTGAACGAATTTCCAGTGTTGCTCACAAGCAAGCAGTTTTGTGAGGATGTCAGCTTCTATGTCTCCAGTGTGGACATACTGGACAACTGCTTCTCCTTTTCCGACCATATCATCCTGTATGAAGTGGTACTTCTATTGAATATACTTTGTCTGAGTGCAGAACTGTGGATCATAGGATAAAATGATTGTGGCTTGATTGTCACAATGGAGAACAGTGGGCTTTGTCTACAGATGTCCGATCTCTTCGAAAAAGGTCTGAAGCCAAGCAAGATGCTGTCCAGCATTACTGAGTCCAATGTACTCCAACTCTGTGGAGGATAGGGCCACCATGCTTTGGAGTTTGCTAGACCAGGAGATGGTGCCCCTGTTGCTGAGGAAAATGAAAATGGAGATGGAGATGGAGTTGTCCCTGTTTTGTGACCAGTCTGCGTCTGAGAATCCATGGAAATCTATATCCATAGATACTTCATTTCTGTTGAAATGGAGTTCCATATCTGTGGTGGTGTGGAGATAACACAATACTCATTTCACTGCCTCTCAGTGGCATTTTTTTAGAGTAGAGCTGAAGTGACTAAGGGTACCAACAGAGTAAGCTAAGTCCAGTTGTGTTCCTAGCATGAGGTACATGAGCAATCTGATTACTGTCAAGTATGAGACTTTTGTCCCATTTATAGTCATTTCCAGTACAGTGGTATTGTCTTCCGAATCTGTGGCAGAGAATGAGGAGCCATGGAGCATCAGAGTTTGACATGGGGTGGAGTTCATCATCTCTGTTGATTGGAGGACAGTTTGCTCATATCGTGTTTGTGACAAGGAGATAGTTCAGAGTTTGTGATTGCATTGGACTTCTAGACCTAGAATGAACTTGGCTTTACCCAAGTTGTACATTTTGAATGTAGAGGAAATCACAGACTTCACGGAGTTCATGAAGGTGTTAAGTCCAGTTCTCCGATGCTCCAGAGTAAGTCCTAAGAGGGCAGGAGTTTGGAGTTGGCGGAGCTTGGCGCAGGACTTGTGTGTCACGCCCTTGCATAGGTTCAGGCCCTTAGGAGTTCGGAGGTGGAGTGGAGGTGTTAGGAGGTGGAGTTGAGGAGTTAGGAGTTGAGCTAAGGAGTTGAGGACTTGGTGGAACATGGGAGGACTAGTTTGATATTCTGACTAAGGTACATCGGAGTCTATCTACGAGTTTAAGTAGTGCGGAGATGCACCGGAATTACTATGGATTAATAATGCGGAACATGGAATGACTAAGTAACTGAGTAAGACAGAGGAAGAAGTAAATGGTACTGGAGCTGTGCACCGGGTATACAGATGGCCAGAGTGGTGCGCAGTTTGGTTACATAATCTAAACTAAACTAAATGAGGTAATGTCACATGCTCAGAAAGTCAGGTGATGCAGATCTAAGGAGATCACACCGGAGTTGGTCTAGAGTGGACCAGAGTTGACTGGAGTTGGAACGGTATATGATAGAAGGAGCATGAGCTCACTATAAGAAGGAGGTTGTCAACATATATGACAAGGAAACAGACTTGCTCCTTTTTACGGAATACATATAGGCATATTTCTATTACGCAAGTCGTACTACTTGAGTGGAGCGGACGGCACGAACCTAAATCGGGGAGGACACTCACGAAGAGGTGCGACAATGTCCTGAAGAAGGTGACTAGAGTTCAGAGGAGTTTACGAGGAGTAGCTCGTAAACGACACTAGAGGACTGAGGAGTCAACGAGGAGAGACTCGAAGACGTACACGGAGTGACGAAGAGGTCCTTGAGGAGTAGCTCGAAGACAGACACAGAGAGTTGACGAGGGTTACTCGACAACGACGCGAAGGTTCAAGGAGTCGACGAGGGGAGGCTCGACGACGACAAAGAGGTGCTTGACGACGAAGTCTCAAGCGAGGAGCGACTCAAGCAGAACGAGGTGTATTGCGAAGAATACAGAAGAACAAGAGTGAAGAACTAGAGTACATGACAGCCAGGTATATATAGTGTGGAATCGGG
>JBBPUC010000876.1:0-10276 GCA_038094375.1 Tubosaeta aff. heterosetosa
TTCCCAGATTCTCGAGGACATGGACGTAGATGCTCTGACAAATGAGCTGCAGTCCATTTCGCGTGCCTCTCGTTCTCGCGGGGGTCTGCCCATACCCAACCCTCAGCTTTCACAATCCATGTCCGAACTAAGCTCAGCCTCTGACGTGAATTCGGAGGCTGGTTCTGCATCTTTTTCCTCTTATGGTGGATCAACGTTTGGCGGTGATCGCACCTCCGTAGCTTCCGGTAGTTGGATTGTGCATCCTTCCGCCTCAGAGGGCCCTCCTGCTCCGCCGGACGTCTCTTCGCGGCTTTCAGACTCTCTCACGTCTGCGAGTTCCTCTCCCAGCCAAAATATGGAGGAGCCGATCACCTCAGCGAGCCCACGGACTAGGGCACAACTTTGGAATGAAGTCAAAATTCTGGGTACGGTGTATTCTCTGACGATATGCGCTAGGCTAACTCCCCGCAAGCGCTCACGCGCACGCTAACCACGTTGTATACGATTACCCTACTTTCCCTCCTCACTGCGGTCCAACTCAATATTTTAGGCCGTAGCCGTTATATCGATGCTGTCCGGGCCTCGGACCGTGCAGAGCGTGAACGTGAAGAGGTACCCCACTTTTCTCTGACAGGCATTCTCGTCAGGGAAGCTATGGCTAAGATCACGGATGTAGGGGCCATTTGGCCAGCGTGGGTTCTCGGCGAGACAGAGGATGCTGTTGAGGAGGACGATACGCTCGACGCGATCCCTGAAGAAACGGAACTACGCTTCCTCACGCTTTCCTGGTGGATGCTGCATGTGGGCTGGAAAGATGTCGCTGCGAGGGTAAGGGGCGCTGTTGAGTGCATATTCGACGAGTGAGTAGACGGCGATTCATTGTGTCTCGTATATACGGTCTGCTTGATGCGTTCCACTTGCTAGCTATGTTTGTGCATGCTGACGTTTTCTGCCGTGGTCAGTGTGTCATTGAAAGCCAAGCTTTCTCCTTCGGAGCTGTCCAAGCTAGTTGCGGATGTACGACGGCACGTAGAAACAGACAGTACAGAAAACAAATTGAGTGAAAGGTGGGTGATCTAGTGTCCTACTCAGAAAGCCCTTTGATTGGGTACTCTTACAGATTCTTGTCGTCTCTTCTCCCACCAACGCCGGAGACAACGGCCCATGTTCTCGCACAGGGCGGTGCTCTGAAGATACCCCCAGATAGAGACCTCTCTGGTGACCAAGATCATTTTCGTGTGAAAAGCCCCCCTCCATTCCATGACTCTGCCCGTGGCTCCGCGGTACGTGGGGACGTCGAGGTACCCGTGGCCCCTGCGGAAACTACCCACAATACTGTGGTTCCAATCCAGAGCCCCACCCCCCGCCATGCGGTCTTCCCTACTCCCCCTTCTTCTCACGCCTGCGAATCGGATTTCAGCTCTTGTGCATCGCAATCGCCAGAGAACTCTTCCGCGGCCCCGCCCCTCCAACTGGGATCCCTGGAAATGTCTGATATGCTCGATGTGACAGGCTGTGGTTCAGATGTCGATCCTCAGTTCACGGCGTTGCTTGCAGAGACCCGACGTTACTTATCTGGGCCGGATTTTGCCTATGCACTTGGGCGTGCACTCGATCGTGCGACCGAGGTATTGATGGATGGTCTTCGTGCGCGCGTTTTTGTCGACACTGCTAGCGCAGTGAATCCGTCAAACGCAGAAGAAGCACAGGCACAGTCAAGGACCGAGGCAGGCACCGGCTCAGAAAGAAACGAAATCAAGATCCGTCTCGCGGGATTGCTTCCTGGGCTTGCGAGGTGGTCTCAGCTAGCGCTGAACGCGACGCCGAACGAGTTGGTTGATGTAAGGCGACTATCAGTCTCATTTCGTGCTCGTGTGCTCACTCTTGATGTTAGAATATCATGGCGACGAGGGAGGTCAGTGCGTTGGAGGCTATTATTTTATCGGACTACGAGGACCGCTTTCCTGTCATTTCGTGATTAAACTAGAGTACTTTGTTTGTTCGTGTTGTGCAAAAGCTTCATACCTCCATTACCTAATCTGGTATCTTATTGTCTTGCAGTGACAAAAGGGAGCAAAGACAATAGAAACCTGCGCCATCCATGGGCAACAAAAATGAGCGCCGCCCACGCAGAAAACGTCTTTTATTCTCCTTTTCTCTCCCCACCATCCACCCCCAGATCGTGGCTTCTCGTCGTCCGCGACAACGATGAACGACCACGACCCTCCACCAGAGATATCTCTCCGAACCGCATCTGTCTCTTCTCTTGATCTTAAGAAACATGACTTGGACTCTTCTCCAGCAGCCTCGGTACATGAATCCCAATCCCAACGTGCCCCTGCGCCGTCCTTCAAGCTTCTCTTCTCTTTCCTCACCCCAAGGCGGAAGCTCGTCCTGCTCGCTCCCGCCATCGTGTCCTCCATCGCAGCAGGCGGCATCGCACCATTCATGACTTATGTTGTCGGCCGCTCGTTCAACGCGTTTTCATCATTTCCTCTCACACCACATCCGTCCAAGGAAGCAAAGGATGCCCTACTCCATGGTGTTGGGCATGCTGCATTACAGCTCGTGGCGCTTGGCGTCGGTGCTCTCGTTATGAGCAGCGTCACGAGCAGTCTCTGGATATGGACCGGCGAATGGAACGTCATCGAGCTCAGAAGAAAGGTTTACCATGCAGTCGTACATAATCAAATGGTGTGGTTCGATAGGCAAATGAGAAGCGACGACCCCACCGGCATGCAGGCCATGATTGGTGAGGGCGCTCCGAGCGGCGCTGGCGGCCTCATGGCCAAGTTTGCTAGGCAAGTCGCTTCACTTCTCTTGGCACTTTTGTATTTATTCGTTTGACAGGGAAACCGACGATGTACGCGCCGCGTCATCCCTTGCAACTGGCCAACTTATTCAATATTTAACTACGACATCAACGGCTCTTGTCCTTGCATTCATCTGGTCACCCCTCTTGACCCTCGTCATTCTCTCCGCGGTTCCCTTTCTTATTCTCATCCAAGGTTTCTCTCAGGCTTTTGCGACACCCCGAATATTACAAGAAAATGCTCTCATCTCTCGTGCAGCTTCCCTCGTTTCTCGCGTCGTGTCAAATATTGGCGCGGTCAAGGCAGCGAACGCGTCCTCTTACGAACATAACCTTCTCACCCGTATCCCGCCTGCCGTTAAGTCACTAGGTGCCGTGTGGGGCGTCGCGGCTGGTACGACGCAATTTGTCTCCATGGCGATGTTTGTACAGGGTTTCTGGTTCGGAGCCCACCTAGTACTCCAAGGCAAGAATAAACCTGGCGATGTTATGAGCGTCTTTTGGGCGTGCTTGATCGCGACCAGTAATTTGCAGATGACGGTCCCTCTTTTGGTCGTACTGGCCAAGGGTAAAGCTGCAGCTGCGGAGCTCTCCGCCGTCATCTCTGCCTCTCAACGAGACCCCGCGGTCCTTGTGCAGAAGCATCACAAAATGCGACCTCTTCGACGGATCATGCCAGGCAGCTTCATCGGTGATTTCTCACTTGTCAATTTCACGTTTTCCTATCCTACACGCCCGACTGTCCCTGTCTTGTGCGATGTAGACATGTACCTTCCTTCTGGCGAGACCACGTTCGTAGTTGGCCCCTCTGGATGCGGTAAATCCACAATCGGCTCTATTTTGCTTGGCTATTACTCCCCCGCTCTGGGCAAGGGTGAGGTTCTTCTCGACGAGCAAGATTTGCAATACCTTGATGCGACTTGGGTCCGACGCCATGTCGCAGGTGTCACTCAAGGTTCAGCTGGTGTCGGCGCACAAGTTTTCAGGGGTTCAATTCACTGGAATGTTGCTCTTGGCGCTGTTGGCAGTGGGAGACGCACTGAAGACGTGACTCGTGTGGAGGTGGAGGAAGCATGTCGACTAGCGATGTTGGAGAGCTGGGTCTCGGGCCTGGAGGCGGGATACGAGACCATTCTGGCTGGGAGTGGGGACAACAGCAGCACCGAAGGTGGTGTTATTTTGAGCGGGGGTATGAGGCAACGATTGGCACTTGCTAGGGCGAGAATACGAGATCCTGAGGTCCTCATTCTCGGTGGGTATTCCCCAAGTTCATGGTAGATCATCTCTTGCTCACGATGTTACAGACGAGTCTACGTCTGCATTGGATCCTCCGACGCGTCTCTTAACGACCGCGGCAATCCGAGTGTGGCGTGCGCGCGCCAAGAAAACGACGATTATCATCACTCACGATCTTGCAAGCATCAATCCCGACGACTTCGTATATGTCATGCGCGACGGCCGCGTTACTGAGAAAGGATACCGTAACGAGCTGGAAAGGGCAGAGGGGGAATGGCAAAGGATGATGTGCGAATATGGCTGTCCCGGCCGCGATAACCTTTCAGACGATCACCCACCCATATACGAAGAAGTTGCTGGGATCCTCGCCTCTCAAGATGAGGAAGCTCGGGAAGCACAACCTGCAAAACACTACAGCGTCGTTCCGACTCTCAGCGGGGTGCGCCCTGTCACCACGCAAATCGGAGGATGGATGTACGACGTTGTCAATGACCTGACGAAGCCAGCGAATGTGCGCGTCCAGGACGAAGTCCCTCCTCTTCCCACTATCCCCATTGCAGCTTTGAATCACGCCACCGAGTTCGAGGGTGGCGCCTCTGGGAGAACTAGACGACCCTCAAGTACATCGATTTTGATCCCTTCCCCCACTGCTCCACCACTTGCCTACGACGGTCGTCGGATCAGTTTGCAGTTTAACCCCAGCAGTCCCTCTTTCACCGATCCCTTTGTTCTAGTTACTCGACCCGGATCGATGGTTGCGGATGATGAGGAATTCGAGGGCGAGAAGATGAATCTAAAGCGGAGCGGGGAACAGGCCGCCGGGAGACGCGTAAAGCGTGCAAGGAGAGCACCAAATGCCATACAGGTCGTGTCAGGTCCTCAAGCATCCCAATCAAGTTCGACGTCGGTGTCAGAGTCTAATGTTGCACCCGGTCTCATTACGACGCTACGCCTCATATATCCAACGATCCCGGCAAAACGTCTTCTTTTCATTGGTCTCATCGCTTGTTTGTTGAGTGGCGCTATGACACCTATATTTTCATTCCTCCTTTCTACTCTTATGTTTGAGGTCTCGGTGAACCCTGGTTCCTCTTCTATCAACTCGTATGGTGCTTTCGTCTTCGGCATGGCAGCTGTCGACGGCCTACTCATGGGTCTCAAGTTTTTCCTGATGGATACATCGGGCATTCTCTGGGTCACCCGTCTGCGCAACACGGCCTTTTCTCGCGTTCTTGCGCAGGACAAATCGTGGTTCGATTCTCCTATGCATTCGTCCGCTGCATTAGCACAAGCGCTTATCAAGGACGCCGATGACGCGCGGATGCTCGTGGCTGTCGTCATGGGTCAAGCCTTGGTTGTTGCGGCCATGGTGGGTCTAGGACTGATTTGGGCCATGGTGTGGGGTTGGCAGTTGACCCTCGTTGGCATCGCGATAGGGCCAATTTTTGTTGGTGTCATGGCTTTTCAGGCGGGATTGAATGCGAAATGTGAGGTCAGGAACAAGCGAGCTCGCGAAGAGGTCGCAAGAGTTTACTACGAGGTACGTGGATGGTTGGCGCAGGTTCTTTTTGTAATTCACTTTTTTTCCGTGCCATAGACAATCCTTAATATTCGTAGTATCCGTGCCATGTCGCTGGAGTCGGTTCTTCAATCTCAGTTTGACAAAGCTGCCTCTACGTGCCTTGCCAGTGGCATTCGCGGCGCGTTCGTCGAGGGATGCACCCATGGTGTCTCTTCTGCCCTCATTTATCTCGCTGAAGCACTCCTGTTCTACGTTGGCGCCGTCCTTATTGCGAATGGTACCTATACGTACCTCCGGATGGTCCAAGTCCTCAACCTCGTCGTCTTCACGGTCACGATTGGCAGCCAGCTCATGTCGTTCACTCAACAGATTTCCAAAAGCGTCCAGGCCACTGTGGATCTCTTACGACTCGTGACGCTTCCTACACGCGGGACGAGTGAATCTCAGGGCGTACGCCGCCCACCGATTGCCGGTGACCTAGTTTTGCAAAACGTCTCCTTTGCGTACCCAACGAAGCCCGATACGCCTGTGTTGAATGATCTCTCAATGCAGGTTGTCGAGGGCGAGTGTGTCGCGCTCGTAGGCGTCTCCGGTTGTGGCAAATCGACGGTGGCAGCTTTGCTCCAAAGGTTGTACGAACCCACATCGGGAATGATCTCTATCGGCGGTCACGAGCTTCGATCGACAGACGTGCACCACTTGCGCGAACACATCGCGGTCGTGAGCCAAACACCCAATCTCTTTGACGGGACGATTCGAGAGAACATTGCATACGGACACCTAGGCGAGCTGAGCGACGCAGATGTCGAACGTGCCGCACGCGCTGCCAACGTGCACGACTTTATCATATCGTTGCCGCAGGGATACGACACACCCGTCGGGGAGAACGCGACGCTGATATCGGGTGGACAGGCGCAGCGACTCCAGATTGCCCGCGCGCTTGCTCGTTCGGCGCAGATCCTTGTTTTGGACGAATGTACGTCTGCGCTTGACGGGGCGAATCAAGCCGCAGTGCTCGAGACCATCCGAGGTGCCAAACAAGGACGGACGACAGTGATGGTGACACACAAGGTAGAGGTGATGCGGGCGTGTGACCGGGTGGTGGTTATCGAAGACGGGCGGGTGGTGGAAGAGGGCCGATATGAGACCCTCTTGGAGCGCAAGGGCGTGTTTGCCAAGCTTGCAAGCGGTGGTGAATGGCTCGGTTGAATCCGGTATGGTCAACCCCATCTCTGTTGTCTTTATTTTCTTTATTCCCCAGGACACATCACTATTTTTCTTTTCACTTATTTTTCTTGCACAATTTTACGTGCGGATGCGCCAATGGGGGTTTCTCGTACGCGTACTTTCGACCGTTCACACTTATTCTCACCTGTCTCCGCGGTTTGTCTGGATGGGATGGTGACTTGTTTTTTTCTTGTTTTTTTTTTCTTGGATACGACTCAAGTGGCACGATCGCACGCAATTCCTTCTCTTGTAGTAGTAGTCGCACTTACACACACACTCACGTTCATTACATGTATACTAGATCCGCACGTTTAGCACAATCATTGGAATGGATATCAATTTTTTGACGCGTTGCGTGAAGAGTTGGACGGACTGGATGGGAACAAACTTGGGGTCGGCGACGAGGAATAACAAGTTCAAAGACCAGAGAGCCTGAAAGCCCACGGCAGTACCCGCACACTACACGACAAGCTGGATCGAGGGTTCTAACTGGCAGTCGTACAGCTGGACGGTCCATCGATCTGACCACATCCCCGTACAGTGGACGCCAAATATTTTGCAAGACACGGGTATGTGCTGTCTGTATTGACCACATTTTCTGTGGAGTCAGATAATAACACGTCGCATGTGCCGAGTGTGACGATGGACACGATACAAAGCAGCGGGTACGTGATCTGCAGTGGCAACCCCGCAATGGTAGAGGTACGCACCAGAAAAACGACCAAGAGGGAGCTGTGTGGATGAATCAATGGTTGATAGTCGCAGAAAGCGAATACATTGCTTTGGTGTGATCCAAGGCATTTCCAGATCGCTTAAATGGCAACGGTGGAACAATGGCCAAGGTCCACCAGGGTATGGGCCGACGGTATGGCCGCGCAAAAGGTATAAAGAATGCACCCCTCCCTCATCGCTAGCTTCGCCATAAACGCGCGCTCTCATCATCCCGTGTACCCTCCGCTCCAGATATGTCGCAACAGGTTCCGCCATACCAGATGCCGCCCAGGATGCGAGATCCCTCTGCCGCAGCAGAGTTTGCCGCGATCACAGCGTGCGCTCTTGCCCTCGGTACCACCCCCGACACCCCCCGACAGGTGCCTCAACAGATCCCACCCAGGATGAGAAACCCCCCCGCCGTGGGAGAGTTTACCGCGATCCCGACGTATGCGGCCGACAACTCACCATGCCAGGCCAGCGAAGACGGCGATCGGACGCCCCGTGCCACGTACCAGGTGTGTCACGACCGTTCGCGGGTGCAGCAGGAACTGACGGAAGCAGCCCAGCCGCAGCGCGTTCTTCGATCCCGCGCGGGAGAGTGACCTACGTGTGTCCTCGTTCTCCGGGAACGGGGCCGTCGTCCGCCCCGAAGCGCGCGGGACAGCATGCCTAAGCTATAATGGAGATGGGCTCCATACGGGACGTGCGGATATGACGCCCCGTGTAAGCCAGCATCACTCCGAGTTCGTGCAGGGAGCGCACTTTCGGGACGGGTCCGGGAGGGAGAATCAAATCCGGGAGAACGTGGGGGTCACAGCACACCATGAGGAGAATAAGATGTGCCTTGGGGTGATGGCCCTTTCGAATGAGGTGGCGCAATGGGAGCAGGACATGCATGTATTCTATGGGGATGGGAGTGCGCATGCGGAACGGACAAAGGCAGCGCCTGCACAGAGGTTGCCGCGTTCGATGTGGTAACGACGCTGGTACATTCAATTGCGAACGCGTCGACTGCCTTGTACGCCCGGGTGGTTTATGATCTGTAGTAATTGTCTGTGGGCCCCTAAATTTAAAGCTAACAAAACTTGCCTTGTGCACGCCGAAACGTAGCTGAGGATTTGTTCCGGTTTTTGGCTTGTTGTGCTCGAGAAGCGAGTTCGTGGCCGCTTGTTACCACTCGGTGCCTTTTCGGTTAACGACTTGCAGCCTTGCAGGTGCCTGCATTACGGCAGGCAAGTGACCCCGGACACTGACGGCAAAAATTGACAATGTATACATCACATTATTTTTTCTAGCGTTCTTTACGATAACACGTACCACCCCATGTTAATCCCTTTCAAGACAACGGCAACGCGACGGCCCACAACCACCACCGCACACAAGGACGAAGGGTATGCGTTTATGATAGTTGCAGGCACCTTTTTAGCCGATAAAGCCCCGAGTGGTAACATGAATGTTTATGACTAATCATTGTGACCAGAAATTTTCAACATTTCATCACGAGTGTGAATCACGTCGGTGATAAGAGAACAAAGATAAAGTTTGAAACGAATATGAATATGGACAACTTGGGCTGTCTGACCGCACTGCCAGGTGCCTTTTGCGGTGAGAACTAGACCAGGGCTTATCTGATTCCGGTGAATCGGCATATATACTGAATGGGATACTGAATGGTAGTCACTCAGTACTGTATTGTAGCCTTTTGGCGTAATGGTTAAGCGCCGGCAGTCTAGCCCTGGGCGGCGAACTAATACTAACTTGTAGTAAGTTGCAGTCCGCACGAAGGATCATAGTTGATTAACTATGTGAGGTGGTCAAGAGCTCAACTTCTATTCGACACTGCTTCTCGGACTAGGACGATACGCCCAAGGACTGGTGCGGCCCCGACAGTTTTATTAGGGGCGGTCACATAATGCTGGCTATTTCTGGTTTCAATTCAATTAATGCAGTGCACCTCCTAGTAAGCAGTGATTGCCGAGGTGGGTTAGCAGCTACAACTTTTGTCATTGCAGGACAAATGCGCAAAGTGGCCGCTCCATGCTACTAACTTCCGAGACCCACTTCAGACATTGCCTGCCATCATCACCGAGTAGGGGCCCTGACACGCATCTTTCACATATCGACGTATGTCCTCCACTTTGCAGGACGTCGTCACGGCCATTCGATGGGCTAACAACGTGACACGTATGGTACTTCATTCGCTCCATCGAAGCACGCACCGACCTCACTCTTTTAGTCGTCTCCGTTGTCGTGGTGGGGTATGATTACAGTCAGTCATAGATATCTTCTCTTTTTATTCTCTTATGTTAGGTCTGACGGATCTATTTTAGTCCTCACATTCTCAGACGAGGTACGTACTACATCCTCGGCTTCATCAACAGGATTTCACTCACTGTGCGATGTTGGCAGATAGACTTTATCTGGGTCAATGGCCACCGTTTCATGTAGAAAAAAGTATCACTAACTTGATCGTAGAGCAAGTCTTGGACCCGGGTATCTGTGTTATTCTTCCTTGTGAGTATTCTCTCCAATTCAGTAACGCCATATATCCTAATGGCTGATATCATCGAGGCTCGATATTTTGGTCTATGCTTTGTCACGTATGTACGGCATTCTGCACAAACTGATGGGCCCTGATCAGTTGTTCATTAGGACGACTTTCATGTGTTCGTATGCCCAATGCTTGAACATCTTCGTTAGCTGACACTCTGACCCAAGTTCAAAGCTCCTCTCTACCTAAAAAAGTAATTCCTTGTTCTGTGACCCGAAAAGAAGCTTACAAG
>JBBPUC010000877.1:0-10275 GCA_038094375.1 Tubosaeta aff. heterosetosa
ACGTGTGATTTGAATGCTACCATCGTTGTCAGATGATCTGAAATTAGACCTTCTGAAGAGTCGGCTTTACAGAGGTGATATCCTCAAGGCTGCTACGGCTGGATTAAAGGGTTCTCGGATCTTCAGCGGACCAATGGGGGCGAAATATCTCAGATGCAACCGATAACCTGCAGAACAGAGTTAAATGTTCTCGAGAGAATACCAACTCGAAACTGTGAATATCATATGGGGACCACCCTCCTTTTCGTAGTTCATCGATAGTCCCTGGGCCCTGAACGAGACTAAGATATCAGGTCTTCTGCATATCATCCTATAAAGTCCGGTCGAGTCTCGCCCCAACGCTCTGGATACGAGCGTACGTATTCATCTGCTGAGTTTCAGGTGGAGTCGGTTATCCGAAACGGACTGAACCAAAATCGATAGGCGTAATGTTCGGCGGGCTTGTGATAAACAGTAGATCACAATCCCTAGATAATATTTTCAAACACACGTGAAGGGAGTTGTCCAAAAATGTACATACGAAAGAAAATGTTTACGCTTTCTTGCGCAAGTGAAGCGTTCCATTTGAGATTGGCAAGAACAGTTCGGAGCGCGGAAAGTCGTCTCACTCTGGTTTCCCACGCCGCCCGCTTCCATGACTTATTCTTTGTAGCTGTGTCGTCCTTACTCGTTAACTGAGTACCTTGATCAAGCCTTCAGTCATACTACCGGAACCGGACATTTCTTTGGTGTAAAACGCGTGGAAAGACGGAGAACAGGCATGGACGTTGTGACCTTACGGAGGGAAGCAGCCTGGGACGTTGTCAATGCCATACAGCTATTCGCACACTGAGGCCTGGCGTGTCATCACTCCATTGGTCCACCCTTATGAATCCTTGATGGAGTTAGCACTGAGAAACACTCGGATTATCGAGCTGCCGAAATGAATTCATAGTGGTGCTTCCGACAGACTTATCCGGTTCTAAACTTCACATCGATGGGCGCAACGGACACTACACATTGGTGCTACTGACAGACTTATCCCCATACGGTTGACGTCAGCTGCCTCGCTCTGTTCAGAGTGCCAGTGACCCTGGGAACTGGGCGCTGGAAGCAAAAAATAATAAATAAGGTTCAGTCCATCGAACGTTGTGGAAGTATGAATGTATTCGTTTGCTGGCCCAGTGTCTGTTGCGTTCTGGGATGGGCAAACAAGTGCAAATACAGAGTCAGCGCGAAGTTGAGATCCATGAGCCGACCGCAGCTACGATCGTCCTTTACTCGGTGTGAGTTTGAGGCTGAGAACAGGCGTCTTCCTCTGGTCTGACGACGACGCGGTCAAGTCGGACTCATCCCCCAGAGCAGCGAAGGACGTGCAAAATGAATTATGCCACGGAATCGACAAATCGTTGCAATCTTTGACCAACCTTTTTCAGTTGGACATCCGCGGAGGAACCTGGAACCGAACGCTCGTGTCGAAAACGTTGTTCTTCATGCAAGGAGACACGATCAACTCGCGGGGCAGAAGCGTTGCGATTCCGACATCCAAGGTTGCAGTTCACGCACTCGCTTATCCGGATGCGCTTACACTGGATGCATCACCCGTCGATGCCAAACGGGTGCATTTTGCTCTACTCTCAGACGCTGACAACCATTTCACAGCAAACCAAATCTACCAAACCCAGTCATCCGTCGTCGGCCACATTGCGAAACGTGCGCCCCTTTGTAGGAAAAGGGACGCACAAGCAGCGACATTGCATCTTCAGTTCAAATTACATTCCCACCGTTCTTCTCCTCAAGGAATACAAACTGCGTGATACAGTTCGGTGCTCTTTCAACTAGCTCTTTCAGTCAGGTTGTTACACTGTTCCATACCCTAGTGACACCCACTTTTCAGAATGCAGAAGAACGCAGACGAGTCACTGCAGAGAGTTTGATCATGGTCCAAGTGGAGGTGATCACGCTGGTGATGTCAGACAAGCTAATACAAGGTCTTCGGATGTAGGGCGTGCTCTGATTCAACGAGATCCATATACTACCTCTTCGTGGCCTTGTCACAAGAATCTACAAGACCTGTACCTACCATGCACGTTGTCGTTTTGAGCTTCCATTGTGGTGGTTTTCGCATTCGTCATGTCAACGAGAACGCGCCTTTATCGCATCCTTTATCCATTTGACAGGCGCCTTTATTACATGTCGCCTCGACGCTGCCGTGTAGCTTCGCAGAGTCAGTCCAGCATGCTTACCGGGCCTTCACACGGGATACGGTATCAGGCGGCAAAAGCAGCTAATGATTCCAAGCTAATTTGTGCATCATCATGATCAATTGAATTTAAGTAGACAGACACCGTTCATGAAGAAGTTAGGGAAAATACGGCAGTGCTCAGTGGGGACAAGGATTCGTAGAACGTGCCCGTCATTGTTCTCCCTGGGGTCCTCACGCATCTCTATGCTTGGGTCATGCAACTACATGGAACCTAGCTGCATGGTAATCGTGCCCCAAACCTGACCAGCTGTCATTATTTCAGTCACATCCAGGTTGCAAGCGCCCTCATGTGCATGTACCACAAAAAGCAAACTCTGAAAAAAACAATACTCAAAGTGCCGTGCGTACTTTGCAGTCGTTACTGTGAAGTGCTAGCATAATTGTTTTCACCGTCTTTACCCTGCTAAACAAAAGTACTTTGCTCACTCCGAATAACTTTTACATTCGCAATCGACAGAACTTTGGTTTACATCGTACACAAGGACGTTGGAACAGAAGATACAAACCAACTTTGCACAGACAGACTACGTATTTCCACTAGTAATGGACGGGAATGAACCTGAATCCTTGGGTAGGAATGACTGGGGGCGGGTAAGGTAGGTGACGGCCATATTCAATATCCTTGATCACAATCTGCGGCACGAGTCAATAAACTATAAAGATGGACAAGAGTGGACCATTTACCTCAGAGTGGGGGTCCGTCTCGTCAGCGACTGTCCACACCTTTTTGTGGTCGTGATCCCAGGCGATACTGAACGGTAACGGTTGAGTAACACAGAGAAGCACGTCGTAGTACCACTCACGCAACCCCGTTGAAAGCGAGGATGAGGTACCAGAGCGAATTCACGTCCGATTTCTGGGAAGCAATGACTTTGTCGTCCCTCACCCCACTGTAGTGAAAACGGTCTTTTAAGCCCAAGTTGTAAAGAGACTCGCTTTCTGGAACTTTTTTGACAGTCCACTACAGATGGGTAAGAAGATGTGTTCGCGACGAAAGCGAGAAGCTGCCATACCACACGAGCGTCTCCTCCAAGACGAACGTCCTGGGTCTCGATAGGAAGGAAGGCGTTGACGCCGGCAGCCTCGGCCTTCACATCAGAGATGATGTGGTAGTCCCCGTCAGGAAGATGAGGATGTGGGATCTCAGACATGAGTACTAAGTCGACTGGTGATAAAAGGTGTGTGAATGGGGAGAAATGAGCGAGTCACCGTCCATTTTTATAGCTTTTGAGATAGAATAGGACAATCGCGTTATCTAGAAATGACCCCGAATGTGTCACCCCTTTGATAATGTCTAGTCAGTACGTATCCGGGCGGTAATGAGGTCGTACGTTTCGGGGAACTCCTCTAAGCATCGTATATTCGGGATCGGACCCCCGTAGCCTCTGGTTTTTCATCGAGTTGGAGATAATCTGCATGCAGAACGGTATCGCACATGACCTGATATAACGGGCAGGAACCAGCAGCAGGGAACACCATCCATTGCCCCCATTAAATGTTTGATGATCTCGTATCAGTGGATCCTTACATCTTGGCCCATTGCTAACAAGTCGATTATCAAACCGCCACCTTTGTCCCGCAGGTTTCTTGTTACATAAGATGGGGGAGATCCCCGAATGCCTCGAAGCATGTGGCCCCAGAAAATAGAGCGGATGACCCCCGCAATTTTGTGCACGTGCGATGTCAGATGTCGCCATCTGTGTTTTTCTAGTGCAGAGTATGGCTGTATGAGCTAAATTTTCATTGTTCTGTGAGAAACTTCACAAATTTTCGGTAGCTTTGCTAACCAGTGTCCAAGTTGTAAGTTCCCTCGCGCAGATGTACCACAATAAGTGAATTCTGGAAAAAACAACCGGCGTGTGCTCGCCCATTGCCCAACAACACTCAAAGTGCTGCGAGTACTTTGCAGTCGCTACTATGAAGTACTAGCATAGTTGTTTCGATAAACAACAAAAGCATGTTGTGCTTTGCTCACTCAGAATATTTTTACATTTGCAATCAACAGAACTTGATTCATCGTACACAAGAACGTCGGAACAAGACATACAAACCAACTTTGCACAGACAGACTACATATTTCCACTACTCAGGGATACGAATGAACCTGAATCCTTGGGCAGGAATGACAGGGGGCGGGTAAGGTTTGTGAAGACCGAATTTAATTTCCCTGAGCACAATCTACAGCACGAGTCAATAAACTATAGAGATAGAAAAGAGTGGACTATTTGCCTCAGAATGGGGGTCGTGCTCGTGAGCGACTGTCCAAACCTGTTTGTGGTCGTGATCCCAGGCGATACTAAACGATAATGGTTGAATAACACAGAGAAAGCACTTCGTAGCACCACTCACGCAAAACCGTTGAAAGCGGGGATGAGGAACCAGAGCGAATTCACGTCCGATTTCTGGGAAGCAACTACATGCTTTTCCACCTGTCCACTGAAGTGATAACGGTTTACGAGGCCAAGGTTATAAAGGGCCTCGCTTCCTGGGACTTTGGTGACCCTCCACTAGAATTAGGCGAGAAGAATCAGGAGATGTGTTCGCGACGAAAGCGAGAAATTGCCATACAACACTATCGCCCTCTCCGAGGCGAACTGGCTGGGTCTCGATAGGAAGGAAGTCGTTGACGCTAGCAGCCTGGTGCTTCAGATCAGAGACGATGCGGTAGAGACCGTCAGGAAGATGAACGGCTAAGGACTCGGACATGAATACTAAATCGACTGGTGATAAAAGGTGTGTGGATAGGGAGAGATGAGCGAGTCACCGTCCATTTTTATAACTTTCGGGATAGCATAGGATAGTTGCGTTATCTTGAAAATGGCATAGAATGTGTCAACCCCTTGATAATTTCTAGTCAGTACGTATCAGGGCGGTAATAGATACGTCTCGGGGAACTGCTCTAGGCATTGTATATTTAGAACCGGACCCCGTAGCCTCTGGTTTTTTATTGAGTTTGCATGTAGAACTGTATCGCACAGGTCCTGATATAATGGGCAGGAGCCAGCCATGCAGCATACCACCCATTGCCAATTAAATGTCTGACGATCTTGCATTAGTGGATCTCAACTTACATCTTGGTCCATTGCTAACTAGTCGATTATCAGATCGCCACCTTTGTCCCACAGGTTGATTATCACATAATACGGCGCAAACAGAGGGGATCCCCGAAGCATGTAGTCGAGCGGATGACCCCCGCAATTTTGTAAATGTGCGACGTCAAATGTCGCCATCGGTATCAGATCATCTTTTCTAGTGCGCCGGCTTTACAGAGGTGATATCCACAGAGACGGCGGTTAGAGCCGAGGTTCTCGAATTCTCAGCGAACTCTGTGAGCGAAACAAGTTAGATGAGCCCTAAAACCGAAGTAATCTGTTATCGATTGCAGAAATATCGACGGAATTAAGCAAGTCATGTGGATCACTTCACACTTATCCGTTCTCCGAGCGATTTGGACCGTAGCCCGTCTGTGATCTATCATCCTGGAAGCGGAATATTAAGGTCCGGTCCAGTTTCACTCCGGCGCTTTGGATATGAGCGTGTGTATCCGACTCCTGAGCCGAGCAGTGGAAGATCGATATTATTCCAAAGTAGGCCGAATCACAAACAACGGGAATACTACTCTCGCAATGATCCGAAAGGACTGGACGCAAGCAAAATCTCGAAAATATATCTTCGCGTCGACCTTACTCGAACAAGAAATGTCGTATTCCAAATATCCTAACGCAACTAGGGCCTCAAGGGCAATAGCTGCTCAATTAACGAGTTGGGAGAGCCAGCAATTCGGGAGAAATAGATGGCATGTTAAACGGTGGCACCGAGTTTGCTGATCTTCCATCACAAGGGGAAGACGAATAGATCATGACTGGTGGCCATGGTGTAAAACCCGACAAGAATCGGACGGTGAGAGGAAGAGGAAATGGGCGTTGACGGAGCTGCAGGAGTTCGGACGGGCGCAGGCGGGATCAGTTGAGCCATTTGAACCACGCCCAGACCATTGGCACGCCATCACATTATTGAGCCGCCGTAAAAAGTTCATTCCAGCTGTGTTTCCAACAGAACTTATCTGATTTCAAGCTGAGCACACGGAGCCGTATTTTTGTTATGTTGGGCGCAAGGCGCCATCGCTCGAAATAACACAATCAGACATTACAGATGGCGTCAGTACAATCGTAATTCTGGGAGAGATAAACGTGATTTTCGCCACTTGACCCTTGTCACTTGTGGTCATGATCGATTGTATACAGGGGCGTGACTTCCTTATACGGTGTTGGATGAGAGCCCTTGCCACCTGATTAGATTCTCTGAAAGGAAAGTGGGTTCCGCACTTCAGTATTGATGCAGAGTGATTCTGAACACACCGCCCAATAATTTCCGTTGGACATTTCCTCCGTCGCAAGCTTCTAACAGACTTATCCCCATACGGACCAACGGTCGAGGTCAGCTGTCTCGCAACGCGGTCCATCGGTGCCAGTGGAGAACAAGCAAGGTTTAGTTCAGATGCTTGCGGGTCGAACGTGCGTACGTAGTCCTTTTTTGGGTTTTACTTGATCGAACTACCAGAAAGCGGACCTTGCTGAGTTATCTGACATTCCCAGCCTGAATGATTGTAGTATGACGAGTATATCCTCGAAATGAGGACATCACAATCGACCTTTAGCGAGTGACGAGCTGAACAGGTGATTGGGGGCTGGGAACTGACCAGATGTCTACTAGCACGACTGATCGCCAAGTACTGTATTGGACTGCTAGTTCCCCGGTGAGCGGCGGCCCACAACTTTCTAGCTGGGTCTGTCAAGGTGACCTCGAGTACTGCCTAGATGCCGTCCTGGGTCTCACTACACACGAGTCATTTTAGTACTATCTAACCAGCTTTCCAGAACCAGAAGGATGTACGGTGTAATACCTATCAAACGAGTGGTATAACGTGACACTGTAGTGAACCAGCCTTGGAATCGTCTGTGGTACCAACTCAACTGGTACGAATCCTATAGCCTTCCCCTCACCTTCTCATGCAACTGATTTTCCGCTTTACTTCCACGAGCTTTCCTAGCAGAGGCAAGGCCCTGTTTTTGCACTGCCCAAGTTAGAAGCTCGTTCACCAATGCATCAACCTCATTTTCCGTGTTCCCCGCATGAATCGTGATTCGGATTCTAGGTTCCCTCACAATTGGGTAGGTTATCGGTGACGCTGCGTATCCCTTCTCCAACAAGTAGTACGACAGTTCTGCCGCGTGAGGCGTAAGGACAGGGATAATTGGAGAACATAAGGTGAGGTCGGAGACCCCAACATTTTTGTTCAACGCAAGGATGGTCTCCGGAACATTTCCCAGGGCAGTGGATATCCTTTGGTTTGCGTAGCGAGACATGTGATATAAATGTTGTCGAAGCTATGAGAACACGGAAAAGAATCCGTGATCGCAGACAATCAACATAATCCAATAGGCCGTACCTCTTCGCCTCGTGTGCTCCCTATGATATCGAGGCACGATTCCAGTGCATAAACATCAGTGTATGGCATCGCTGTCGAAAACATGACGCCCTTTCCGAAATTAATCAAGTAATCCCTTATGATCGGCGAGGTCAGGACGACGGCTGTAAACCATATCACGCTGAGATAAACATAGTTCAAAGAAATGCAGACATGCCTCCGTGAAATCCCCAAGCTTTCCCAAACGTGTGCATCTTGGTGTGCACGCGCTCGTTCAAACCGAGGTGCGAGACATACCCTGTGCCATTTGGCCCGCACATTCCTGACGTGTGAGCCTCGTCTACGACGATGTGCGCCTGGCCGGCAGGCACGAGCGACTCCACGAGTTCCACCATCTCTGTTAGAGGACAGAAATCACCGTCCATGCTGTACAGGCTCTCTACCAGAAGAAACACAGTGGCGGTCCCGTGAGCAACCTGAGGATGGTCCTGCAAGACTCTGAGAATGCATTTCTTGAGTGAGATCAGAGAATTATTGGCGAAACTGTAGGAGGAACAGGGCGATAGACGGATACCCTCTCTAGAAGAGGCGTGAAGCAAATCATCGTGAATGATGACATCGTTTCTCTGTGGGACGCTCGAGAAAAACGTAAAGTTGGCGCTGAAACCAGAAGGAAAGAGCAAAGCAGATGGGGCTGCGAAGAATTGCTGGAATGCCTTCTCGAGCGTATTGGATTCCGTGGAGCCACCCGTCCCGAGACGCGAACCTCTGGATCCGAACAGACGAGTAGAGTCGGCGGCTTGGACTTTGTGCAGGAAGGCGTCTCTTATAGAACGCTCCGTAGATAGTGATAAATAATCGTTGGAGAAGAAATCTGGTGCACGAGAAGGGAGTGGCTGGTCAAGGTGAAATATCGTCATACCCTTCTGGGCTCGAATTGAAAGGGCCCGTTGCAGGGAATCGAGTAGAGGGTATGTCTGTAGCATGATTGAAGGAGAGATTTGCGTCCAAGTGGTCAGAACATCACTGGATATCAGTCACTGTGGGAGCGTAGAACAGAGTTCTGTCACTGTCGACGTGTTTGAGCGAAGTTAGCCGGCTGAAAAACTTGTCGACTGTTTCAATTGGAATTCATCGCGACACGGTAGACACTGACTTTTTCACTTTCTCCTTGGGCATGTCATCCTGGACCGAGGGTATTATCGATACGCCATGTGCTCGTGCCTTGGTCCACCAGCCTTTGCACATGCTACAGGATTATACAGGATCCAGGGCCTGCAGAGCTGCTCAATAAGACAACACTTGCTTGAATGTGCACAAGTCTTTCAAGCCGCACCTGTCATTGTCATTGATAGCGCTCCGTGAAAAACTCGCTTGAGAGTTTTTGACATGATTTTATTTTGGAGCAAGCACAAAAGACTCTGGGCACATGTTTAAAACATATTTTGATATGGCTTTAACCTGAGACGAATTCTGCATAGATGAGCCAAAAATGAGTTTTTGACACGTTTTTCACGGAGGTGTTTTACCTGCAATAGTCTTGGCGTATTTCATTTCGGATAGGCTGAACATCCTGACGTGCAACTGGACGCGTAGGCCCGAGAATACACGGAATATCTGTTCGTACCAAATAAAACCGCCAAGGCTGAAGCTTGAACGGCCGTCGAACGGAAATTGCTGTACGCGAATAAACATGGCGTTTTTCCATTTTCGTCCACAATGGCTGTGATGTGTGACACCTGCTTACTAATCGTGTTGGCTGATTGTCAGCTTGCAATAAAACGTTCACAGTTCAGTTACTACGCCTCACAGACCAACCTTGTAAGAGACAAGCCATATAAATTTGGATGCACCAAAGCATGTCGTAACGTACAACAACAGATTATACTCACCCGCACCATGTTCCACACACTGACTCGAGACCACCGTTGCCTGAGTGTGCATATGGTCCTGGAATAGCGCGGATCGTCGTCGGGTGGTAGTGCGCCCTGGTGCTCCCCTTGTCGACCCTAACCTCATTGTCGTGGTTGTGGGGATGCCGCTGCGCCCCTTTCCATTGACAATCGCGCGGCGATTGCTGGCACGCGGCACGCCATTGTTGTGACTTCGCTCTCCACGCCGTCATGTGTTGTGTCGGGCGTGCTGTTGTGTACCTGCCTTTGGCGTCGTCGTATGGATGGTTGGCGTCCTATTCGCCACCGCCGCCTTGGGGTGGTGGACATGCTATTGCGGCGCCCTCACCCTCTGCATTATCGAGTGGGGGGCAGTCGCGCCGCTCGCCATTGCACTTCATGTACTGCTTGCTCTCCTCATGGTGGGTGGTGGTCGCCATACTCTTGCCGTGGTAGAGTACACGTCAAGTCGTCGTTGTGGTGGCGATGCAAGTAGCAAAGTTGAATGGGAAAGCTTCAGATGGGTGATAATTTGTCGATAGGTGGGCAACTGCTGTACGCACACTCGTTAGAAGAAGTTTGCGTTTTTCTTTGTCTCTCGGCATACGAACCAAGGACAGCGTGCTGATGATAAATGAGCCTAGAGCGATGGCCCGCAAACAATGATGAGAGGTTGGGTATGGTTGTGAAGGATGAAATAGAAAATTAAC
>JBBPUC010000878.1:0-10268 GCA_038094375.1 Tubosaeta aff. heterosetosa
TCCTGAGGCAAGTTGTCTGTTCTTGTCTACTTTGGCAATTTATTGACCCATGCCACAGATTTTGATCGAAGAGATCCGCTATCTTCCTCCCCACATCGAGCCGCCTCTTGTCGACCCTGCTCAGTTGTTCAAGTTCGACCTTGTCCCTCGCTAGTTGTGGAAATTCAGAGTCTGGCAGTCCAAAGTTGTTTTGTATGTCGTGTGCCAATGCACTTGTGTGTACTTCTATGTGAATCAGAGTTTCGTTGATTACAAATGTGAAAGTCGTGACTGAAAGCACATGTTTCCTTGGATAAACAAGGGAGAAATGCTAGCGCTGTCAAATATCAAGCACGTGGTGAGCATATTCTATTTTCTTCGGGAGTAACCGAAAACAATGCCATGATATTCGTACCGCTAAAGTGTATAGCTTTGGGTCCAAGGCCCGCACCATACGAGCGGATGCACAAAGGACTCGGAAGAGTGACCCGGTCCAAGGCCTGTTAGTACCCGTGTAAAGCCACGCCGGGAGAGAAAAATCTTACTTTGGCGCAGGTGCGGCTCAATACTGACGGATCCATCCTTCCGCTCCTCCGTTGCATTTCAATCTTCAATGGATACGCCGGTTTTCGAACCGGCCCACTCCGTAATGGTGCCGGTCGTAGCCATCCCATATTCGGGATCGTTCACTCCCCAGCTTGTGGTGGTTATCGAGTGTCACTGTGGTCCGGCTTATGACTGTCCTGGTGTCCAACAGACGAGGTCACCACTGACGTCGGAATCTGCCATTCACGGATCTGGCTCTCGGGCCGTGACCACGCAGAGGTCGCTGTCCCCCGCCGTTCTGCGGTGCCCATACCCGGTCGTCTGTGACGTACCGTGACTACCCGCAGCCCATGCGCGTTCAACGGGGAGCTGCGCCATCTTGATCTCGACGGAGACGCCGTAGTCGAGATCGTGCTGATCGCAGCATTGAAGATCGCAAGACACCCAGTGAAGCGCACATGTGAGCGGTGTGCTCCCACACATCACACCGCCTGTTCACCTTCGACTGGATGAATACCAACAGTGATCCATTTTCTGTCGTGGTCATGCATGATGGCGGAAACGAGCACTCGGTCGGTCACGCACATGAGACGCCGCTCAGAATGATTAAGGACAATACACCAGCGACGACGACAAAGTATCAAGTGTAGCAGCTCTGGTAAGGAACATCCACCCCACGCGGGCGTCGGACGAACACCCGGGGTGCGCTCCAGCTGAGCAGCCCCAAAAAGAATCGCTCTGGGACCTGCGGTAGACTCCTGCAATGGAAAAAATAGTCGAGCGCAGGGGGACAATAGTGCGAGTCCGTGAATGAGTTGAGAGAAAGAGTTGAACGAGATGACACGTGATCTAACTGGCTAGTTTAGGGCCGGGACACCCAGTGAATGCTAAATGGCATTAGAACGCTGTCGGGATAGACAAACGTTTGACTACGTGCGATGCAAATGAAAGGAAATATACATGCTTGCTAACTTATATATACCCGGTGAAATGAACGTGTATTAAAACGAACCTAGTCGTCTATCCTGGAACCAAAAGCAAAGCAAGGGAAAAATGGGGTCTCGCCAGCGAGGATGCATAGTATCGCCTGGAAAATAGTATACATTTCATATTGCATGGTGATCGGGTGCGGGCCCTGACTGAGTGAACGCGAGCCAGCCCCTCCCAGTCTTGATCAGTTTTGCGTTTTTTCGTTAGTGTACACCGCGCCAGCGCGTCGAGGTATTCATGGGTGTATGCGGGTAATAGGTAAAGACAATGAAATGAAGAAGCTTATGCAAGGCGCGGGATGTACATCTTGAATCGTCTAAAATCTAGCCCTTGGGTCAAAGTCTAATACCAAAGGATAGAAATGAGTACGAACCGTGATGTTGTGTTGAATCGCAAACATCTAGGTTTCATTTATGCAGTAGCATCACATACTCACTGCGGACATCAATCATGGCGAATGCTGAGAGTCGTCGAAGAACAAGTCGCCATGGGGAATGCCCGTGGGGGTCGTCGTCCCGAAAACATCTACTGCGTCGTCCTCGTTTTCGAACTCATCGGGTACCACATCTGGCACAGGTGTCCCCCGGTTCTGGCTCCTTGTCTCGGCATCTTCCTGTGTCCCGAACGTCGTCGTACTGTACAGTCTATTTTTCACAACCTAAGGTCGGGGTGAGTACTGAAACCGGATATAACGCGGAGAAAGGCGTACTCACACCACCAATAGGCCGCGAGTAATCCTCAAAGTCCCTCAAGCTCGCATCACTGTTCCCCTGAGTTCGCAACCGCGGATGCAAAAGGCCCTCCGCAAGCTGCGATTCCTCCGTAGGTGCTGGTGATGGTGCGGCCACAAGCCTGTCAGTTGGAAACGCCGTCGCGGCTTGGAGGCTCCCTGATCCAAGAGGCACGCGTTTGGACTCATGCGAATCGTACGTCGGCGTTTTTTCCTGGGCCGGAAGTAATTCTTCATGAGGTGAAATGTCTGTTGACAACACTACGTCACCACCCCCAGAGTACGGCGAGGGTGGGTGCGGATCTGGGTTCGAGAGGATAAACGAGAACCGCCGTCGATGTGGCGTTGCTACTTGTATCTCAATTGGAGGTGGGGTCACCCGGCTAGCGGTAGCCTTCTCAGCATCTACGTCTATAGAAGCCTTGGTCGGAGACGAGAGGTCCTTGTTTGAGGACTGAGGTGAGGACGTATGTCCCCCAAGGCGCAAACGTCCCAACAATGCGCGAACACCCACAACAGGACTCCCTCGTTGCTTCTCCTCCATGCTGTCCGAGTTGGAAACAGAAGTTGGGCTCCTCCTTTCACTTCCATCCTTTTCTTTGAGGCTCTGTTTCTCCTTGTCCGAGGCAGTCGAGCCCCAATCCTTCCACGTTCTGAAACTCGTTGGAGGGACACCAAGGCTTTGGCGACCGCCCCCAGCCTTCTTCCCCATACTTCCGGCACTGGACGAGCTACCCTGTCTGCTGAACCCGAACTTGATCCCTTGACTTTGTCTGCGACTGTGGCTATACGTGCTGGAAAGTGCCCCTTGGGATGAGACACTTCTGAGGACATCGAAGCTACTTGGTGTGCCACTTCGCGCAAACCCATAGGACCCGGTCTGTGTATCATATGGGCCTGAAGAGTCGTGTTGGAGGGTAGGATATGTACTGCTTGGGCTATACATCGAAGCAGCTGGTGAACCAAACGCGGATCCAAGGCCAAGTTTATTGCTCCCGGGGTCAGTTGCGGTGGGACTGACCCCGCCAGGAGTAGAAGCACCACCCGTGATTTCTGAAGTCGCTTTCCCGATTCCCAACAATGGTTCTTCGCTGCCCGTCCACGTTCTCGTAAGAGCATCGACTGAGCCAGAGGCAGAACCAGAGCCAAGAGTCTGCGAGCGGGCATAATGTGAGCTATAAGATGGCGTAACACCGTATCCACTAGGCCACGTGGTGGAGTCGGGGCCTGGAGAACTTTTCCTGCGCGCCCTCAAGTAGTACGCAGACGGTGGTGGGGCAGGCTGTGTGATTTGATGGTACGAGGGAGACGGCGCAAGTGGGGGTGGTGGCAGCAGGACTGGATATGTTGGATCATCAGGGGGAAGTGAAGGAGGGGGCAGCGTCGGAGAGGACGCTCGTGTGATATCATCCTCATCCACGTCGATACCAATATCGTGACGAGATCCGTAAACGCCTCCAGTACTCCCTCCCTCGTTGCCTCTTCCAAGCCGAAGGGCTGCGAGGATACCCGCGTAGCGTTCTTCCATAGTTGGGCTGGTGTGGCTCACAAGGCTCTCGGTGCCATGTGTGTCGTCATATCCATCCTCGCCCATCACGAGTATCTCATCATCGAGGGGGCCAAGGGCACTGTTCGCTGGGGGAACGAGTCCAGCCTCTTGAACCAGTTTGCGATGCCGTCTACGAGCACAAAAAAGCCACAAAGCTGCAAACGCAAACGCACCAACGATTCCGAGCACAATTGCCGCGATGGTACCCGGTGAGACGTGAAGAGTACTGTGGTCCATCAGTGTGAACCCCGAAAAGCATTACCACGAACGGAAATGGTAGCGGGACATATAGGAAGCACAGATCATGTTCGAGATTGACCAGATAAGTTAAACCGATGTGATTAGAAAAGAGATGGTCAGCCAACGTTGAATAGATCATGACGACATAGGGGTAGAATGGAAATAAACTAGACAAATGATGGAACGCGGGCTAGAAGTATTGAAATAGGTAGGATGATCCTCTAGATCATGTTTGAAATGCCTGGCCCAATGGGCGAGAAGAGACAAGCTGTTTGCTCACCTATCTAGCGCGCTTCCGGGAGGTTCGGTGCTCAACACTAGGCTCGAGGTGACGGTGTCAGTGGTGGTTCCACCTTGAGCCGGGAAAACAGAAGTGACGGTGTAGGTTGACGCCGAGAGAGAACTTGGAGACGGGGAGGAAGAACCGGCTGAAGTCGTTACTGTGGTTGTAACAACAACGGTGGTCGTGTAATCTGGTGAACTTTCTCTTGTAGCAGACGTCGAGGATGGACTGGGGGGTGTCGAACTGGAGGGGTGGGTTGAGTGCGAGAACACCGGCGAAGGTGTTTGCGCTACAGTGGAAGTGGAAGGTGTCGGGTTGATAGATAGGAATTGAGATGAGGAAGACAAATTCGCCCAGGATGAGGTGCCAGACGGAACAAACCGGGAGGTGAGTGAAGCAGAAACACCAGAATTAGAGCTGGAAGTGGAGGAGAGCGGCAGGCTCGTACCCCTGGTATCTGTGTCCGTGGTCGGACCCGACAAATCCGAAGAGGAGAGAATGCTAGAGCCGAGCAGAGATGAATAGCGAGAAAGCATACGAACGGAAGATATTACCTTGGGTTCGAGGGATTGACAATTCCAACCAAGTTCAAATAACGAGGATATCCAGTTGCACCTGAAGGTGGCATGGTAGAGAAGTCAGGAGGCCAAGAGGATCGGGGGGAGGAGGAGGGAAAGGAATGAGGAGTGGAGGCCCGATTGAGCGTGGACAAGGGCAGCGAGCCCGGGAACGGGTAGACACTGGCCGAGGACGCCCCGGAAGCAAAGAGGGTGGAGTTCAAAGTAAAAGATGAGGGGTTGATGAACATGTGGTGGAGTGCATGTGGATGTTATTGGCGTGTGCGCAACGTGAAGGAGTGGAAGAAAGAAAAAGTGCTTGCCGAGGACGCTGGCGAGCGGGAGAAGTTTAGTGGGACAATAAGCGATATTGTACGACACGTCGGGGACATTGAGGGATTGTAATATACCGTAACGTTGTTCTCTGGTGCGGTGCGGTCCAGAATGGAGCGAACAAGGACGAAGAGGGAGGATTCAAAACAGGCGGTTCAACACCGCACTGGAACGTACAGAGCTTTCATACGAGACACCAGTAGGTGCCACAAAATGGCCTGCTTCAACCCTTCAACTATGCTCGCACCCATCGACGCGGCATCAACACGGGTCTCTTTCATGGATGGAGAGAGGAGGAAAGGCGGTCGTCAACCAGCGCCGTGTGTATGACACGTGACGGTCTAACATCCAGGTCTCCACTTGTCTAGAGCTATGAGTCGATGGCTGTATGTCCACCAGTTCTCTGTACGACACATTTCTTTCATCGAAATGGGCACTGCCATGGCGAGGATTTTGCAACGTCTTCTACCGCAACTGCTGTATCCTGTGTACCGTTACACATCCCCCTGGAACCCCTTCACTAGAGTACTTTGTCTACACCCACTCGACTTCCGAAGGCCAGTTGCAGAGTGCTATGGATATGATCCTATAGTGTGGGATCCCTAGGAAAATAAATAGCACCACGGATTCACCTTGGTACGATTATTGAAGCGGTCGTCGATTGCTTATCGGACTGCTCCTAGACGAACACTGATCGACTCGTTCTGGCAAGCACCACGGAGAGCCTGAACGAACCGTCTAAAATCTCATTTACCATTGACTTGCCGTGCACGTTCGGTTGACTTTGTGGATTCTATTGAGATAGACCAAAACACACCAGTTGAAGCCCGCCGTAGGTGAAACGGAAAACCTGAGACGATTGTTCAGATTATTCTATCCTGCTGTTGTAGCTATCACCAAGATCATGACTCAACGGCTTTGTTCAGTAGGAGGCTATTATCTAGCACATGAGGCCCGCGCACGCTGAGCGTCACAATACTAAGCTTACCGGGGTCTGAACGTCTGTTTTCTCGAACCTTGTTTCCAAGGAATCTCCAATCCAGAGTCACACGACCTAATGAAAGTGTTCACAGTTAGCAGTGCAGCATTAATACTGACTAGTAAGCGTGTTGACTAAGGAGATGTCGACAAGCGAATCCGAGGAAGACTCAGGGCATCCGATCAAGCAATGTACGAGCCCCAAGAGGCCGTGACGGAGCCTCGGTCCTCAGACCGTCGTGTACTGATAAACGAGCAAGTCAGCCTATCTGCAAGTATCCAGCCCAAACACTCCCGGTGCACGATCTCAACAGGGCGCCAGTGAATTCTTGGCGGATGTCGAATCGGGAGGAGTGCAAGGTTGGTTCGACCGAAACCTTGTTAGCGACAGGGGTTATTCAACATGTGTCGATTTGTTCACGAACACTCACGCGGTCCCGTTGTATCCCCGGCGGATCTCATTCAAGAGGCGTACGTACACGTGTGGCCGCCCATTCCCAAGGGTTGTTTGTTCTCACTGTCAAAGTAGAGAACACCCTTTGCTGTGCGTTGCGAAGAGAGTGATGTCGTCTAGACGGCCAAGTCGTGTGCCCTCCCCGTTTTTAGCTCAGCACGCATTCCGTGACGACAGGATGCCATAGATATGGACGACATCGTGTGATAATCAGCACTTGGTCGCCTGCTTGTTTTCTCTTTCCTGTGCCAGTTTGCGGCCATCACTGGTTCACTTGTGTGCAACGACGCAAAGGACCGCAAGAAAAGATTCGCCCGTCGCATCCAGAATCTCTGAAGCGATACGGGCCCGTTGGAGAGATCCCCGGCCCCCATCATGACAGATAGGACTCCATCACAGATCCACGCGTTGAGATCTTCGGAGGTGTGACTCGTACGCCACATCGAACAAGAAAGCATTGCGAATACTGTAGATTCATTCCATAGCAAGTCCGTGAGAATGCATCATGCCACTTCGTCTCGCCGAGGCCGAGAACACCAAGGGCCGCAGTCTGGATGTCCTCGTGTGGGAACCTCCCAATTTACCTCGAGGCACCTGCTCAACGGACTCCCCGTTGATTGGTAAATGAGTAAGATGATGCATTGGTTGAATGTGCTCCTCGCAACCTCAAGGTCCCAGGCCCAGGGGTTACAAATCCCATGTGGAATGCCCTTTAAGCTCCATAGCCTCGATTGACCGCTAAATGGTAATATTATCGATTTTGAGTTCTAGGCCTCGGGCCGCCCTCTGCTTTTTTTCTTGGGATATCACACGATTTCTCCGGGCAGGGCTCGAGGCAAAGGCACACTCCCACGCCGCAGAAGCACCCAACGAATCTGGATTGCAAAGTGCTGTCTACTACGAAAGGTAATGGACGTTGTCCAAGACGGTGTTTTGTTACTACTAATCAGGCGACGGCCATGCGATCAATCTACTAGTGCTAGTCGGCCAACTTTATCATGGACATGATTCGCAAGAGTACCATGCGTTGAAAAGGGACGAATTAACGTGACAGTCGGACAACTTTAACACAGAAAAATGCATTCCTCCGCATCAGCACGCGGTACGTCGAGTCACCGTATCATGATTTCCATTCCGCCTTCCGTGCGGCCCATGCCTGGCCAGAGCCAAATTCTAGGGCGCGAACTTTCTTCCCGAGAAGAGGGCATCTGTTCGCGTCATCAAGCAGGCTAGCCTAACAGCATGCTCGATTCCAGTCATAACCTGAAACAGTTCATAACACTTACCTCCGTTGAGCTGACGCGGACCGCGACTGGCATCGCATCGTCAACTGACGTCTTCAAACAGAGATTTCCATGGCGGGGGACATGATCCAGTACGTTCCATCCCTTAATGCGGGTTTCGCTGAGATATCGCACAATCCATTACAGTTCTTTGGTGCCATGAGGCTGAATTGCATGTGAAGTACACGGAATCAAATCAGAACACACGCAGTACACTTCAAGCTTACCTGTTGGATGTGAAGTTTGAGAGAAACATGCCCTTTCAGCGCCACTGCCAGCGGCTAATCAGAGCTTGACGTTGCACCAAGTTTCAAGGGCGTCTCGGCCTGCGTTGTAGCACTTTCCCTCAGGCACTAATTTGTTACTCAGCAATCTTCCAGCTTGTAACTCAGGTCGCTGAGGCCTTTGGTTGTAGGCTGTTTATCATCGGCAACCAAAATTGTCTCATATTGGAAATCTGCGCTACAGAAAAGTTCGTGTTCTCTTTCTGAGAAACACAGACTCAGCCGAGAAAAGAGGGTTTCTTCTCCAAGTTTCCCGCATGGTGCCCCAGCTGCCGAAACCCTGCAGTTTGCCTTACACGTGCACGATAATTCCGATCTCCTGAATGCAAGTAGTGAGTATTAGGGCCCTTATCCGCGCTTGCTCATAGATACATTACAATCCTGGCCAAGGTAAATTACTCACAGGAATGTCGTATAGCGAACCACGCGTGGCCGCTGAAACCTCGTCGCTGGCTCTCAAGCATAAATGAAGATTACGAGCAACCGTCACTTTTCCCTCGCGTTCTATCATGTCGCATGATTCTCCTTTGCTTTTTACACTCCAGAAAGCTATCTCTCATCGAGCTCAACAAGGGATGACAATTTTCTCTCTCGACCAGCCACTCCCATTTCATGCTCCAGATTTCTTCTCGAATGACTACCTATCACTTTCCACAGACCATTCTATCAGGGACATCTTTTTGCACAGAGTACAAGCAGCTTCCCCGGCGCGTCTGTTTGGATCCAGAGGATCTCGTCTCGGAACAGGGAACTCGGTAGAATTCAACGTGCTTGAGAAGGCATTCCAACGCTTCTTTGAGGCCCCGTCAGCTTTGCTCTTTCCCTCCGGCTTTAGTGCCAATCTAGCGTTTCTTGCTACTGTTCCACAGAAAAATGATGTCATCATCCACGATGAGCTAATCCATGCATCTTGCCGAGATGGCATCCGTTTATCATCCTGTCCCTCCTACCGCTTTCTCCATAACTCTGTAGCTTCGTTCAAAGAATGCCTTCTCGGAGTCCTATGGAGCCATCCGGAGGTCACGCGAGGAGACTCAACTGTGTTTGTTATAGTGGAGAGCCTTTACAGCATGGATGGAGACTTTTGCCCCCTAGCGGAAATTGTGGGTGTTGTAGAATCGTTTCTGCCTGCCGGACGCGCGCACATCGTCGTGGACGAGGCTCACACATCGGGAATATGTGGGCCGAACGGGACGGGGTATGTCTCGCACCTAGGTCTGAATGATCGTGTGCACACCAAAATTCACGCGTTCGGCAAGGCGTGGGGGTATCACGGTGGCACGTTCACGTATATTTGGATTATACTTGCATTAATGTCGGTCTTTCTTCACAGCCGTCATCCTGACCTCGCCGATCATAAGGGACTACCTAATTAACTTTGCAAAAAGCGTCATATTTTCCACGTCGATGTCATACACTGACCTGTACGCGCTTGAATCCTGCTTGTGTGTCATGTCTAGCGTGCGAGGCCAAGAGGTGCAGTGCATTGTTCCTGTTGTATACCCCGAGTAATCCCGAGTTCCCATGCTTTCAGCTCCGAGAAAACCTACATCGCCTATCTCGATACGCACACCAAAAGCTCTTGATTGCTCTAAGCAACGTTCCTGAGACGATTCTTGCGCTAAGCCAATCCGACGCCGCAGCTGCGGTTTCTGATCGTGCCTTGTGCTCCCCAGTCATCCCCGTATTCACACCCCACGCGGGAAAACTGGCGGGCTACTTGTTGGAAAGGGGATACGCGGTCACACCAATGACCTATCCGGTAGTAAGACGACCGAGGATCCGGGTCATTATTCACGCCAGAAACACGGAAGAGGAGATCGATTCCTTTATAAACGAACTTTTGGCTTGGGTGAAGCGATCGCAAGAGTGCAAGTTCGCGCCCATAGGCAGCTTTGGTGGTAACACGGAAGAGTGTGTGTCGTACGCGGAGGTGAGAGCGAGACTTTAAAGGACACTTGTAAGGATATGCGGATGTACTATAGTTGCTGTTCAACCACCCTGTATACAAATCACATTCGAACTCATCGGCGGCCATCCGTTCAAATCGGGGATTTTGTGT
>JBBPUC010000879.1:0-10255 GCA_038094375.1 Tubosaeta aff. heterosetosa
TTGATCAACTCAAACAACAATTCATGAAACGTTGGGAATGTCGCGATCTAGGCGAAACTCGCAAATTTCTGCGAATGAGAATCCGCCGTGATCGAATTAATCGCCAGATCTATTTAGATCAGAGCGAATACCTTGATAAAGTAGTAGAGCGTTGTGGTATGATAAATGCCAAAACTGCACGCACGCCACTACCACAGGGATACGTTCCTACAAAGAACACCGAACCTATTGACACTGAATTACGGACGCATTTTCAGACTGTCATCGGATCCCTTCTTTACTTAATGCTTGGAACCAGACCCGACATTGCCTATGCTGTCACACAGCTAGCCCGTCAATCAGCGAATCCATCTAAGGATCACTTAGATAGAGCGCTTTACATCTGCCGTTATCTTATCGGTACCAGGGATCTTACCCTGATGTATGATGGAAAAAGTGACTCGGCCTAATGGGCTGTTTAGATTCAGATTGGGGCAAAGATCTGGACACTTCTCACTCACAGACAGGATATTTCCTGAAGCTAGCGAATGCAGCTTTCATGTGGAATTCACATCTTCAGAAGGTTACAGCTACTTCTTCCACAGAAGCTGAATATATTTCTATGTCCACATGCTGTAATCAAATCATCGGCATTAAACAGATGTTTGGTGAATTGGGATATAACCTCAAGCCTATACCTCTCTGTGCGGACAATCAGGGTGCTATTTTCACAGCGCAAAACCCTGTAAATAAAAAGGCTACTCGCCATATCCGCATTAGATATCATTCTATTTACGATGCCATTATCAATAAAGATATTGAAATCTTTTACATTGATGGCGATGACAATCCAGCAGATATCTTTACTAAGAATCTAGGATTTGTTAAATTTGAGAAATTTCGTTCTTTACTAGGACTTATTTCTTTTCCCACCTAAATTGAGAGGATGAGTAGTTTACATTTCTTTCTATATGCTCATGTATCAATAGTATACTGAGCATGGAGGAGTGTTGATGTTTCACGCTACAAGCGTAGAAACTATTTACAAGTCACATGACAGTAGTTTATGTAATCTACATCAGCTGTCACTATTTAATTCGAGCTCAGTATCTGAGTTCAAAAAAGACTCTTTACTCTGAACCACATCGTTCTAAGCAAGTAAGTACAGCATATCTATATCTGCACATTAGCCTCTGGTATGGCCTAGTGCCCTCTACCTTTCAACAATATTAGGCCTAGGCTATTCCCTTACTTGACTAAGATTTGACTATCCAAGTCAAAAGTGTAAAAACTGTTACAATGTAGTTGCTGTTTTAAAATGTACATATCTTTGTGGCCTGTGGTCCAAATCACATGATCCAGAGACCAATAGGTAGCCAAGAGTGTGTACTTTTATTTATCTCACCAACACTAAGAGATATTCTCATGTGTGATTGCAGTGCACTTCACACACTATACCAAGGTTAGTTATTGTAACAGTTTATGGTGTCACTATATACCCAGACACCCTTTATACAATATATCAGCAGCTCAGGTTTATTTTAAAGGCTGAAGAACTATAATATATTTTTCTTCTAACCCCTTTCTGGCTTTTTGCAGCTTTGGTGATAGATATGCCATTATACTTATTATATCACACTTGTTTCTATGCATCATAGGTACCCCTCCACTACTTGCTCATGTCCATAGAAGCTTATTATCAAATTCTATTTGCTTTTTTTGCTTTTAATATTTTAGTGTACTATAAGCAAGGGGTAGGATTTATACAAAATGTAATACTATGGAGCTCTAGAGGACATGTATATCTACCCTACATTTACCTGCTGAGAACCCCAGGCCATTGTGGAAAAAGATATAAAAGAAATGAACATATAAGTATGTGGAAAAAAAATGAAGATGTAGGACATTTATCACAAAACACATCATATCCAGGTAAGTATAATCTGTATCCACCCTGGTAGTTAACACACCGGGGTTTAACATATTTTAAGTCACCCAAAATATGATTGCTAAGGTATTTAGATTATCAAAAATGATCATAACTAATTCTAAGATCGCAGAAATGTAATATTCAGAAAGTGTTCTAAATACAATACATAATTAAAGATTTGGTTGAGACTTCTGTTTGTCTGGAAAGGTAATACATAACAAAAACTTTAACAATAAAGACAATGTATTACCTTTCCAGACAAACAGAAGTCTTAACCAAATCTTTAATTATGTATTGTATTTAGAACACTTTCTGAATATTACATTTCTGTGATCTTAGAATTAGTTATGATCATTTTTGATAATTTAAATACCTTAGCAATTATATTTTGGTGACTTAAAATGTATTAAACCCTAGTGTATAACAATCTTTTTCCTTGTAGGGTCTTTAGCACTATTCCAGGTCTACATACACTCTTGCAAAGGGGGCCAGACCTACTAGATGTAGAAGACTATGATTCTTGAAAGTGAGATCCCCAGTTTGCACATGTGCCACCATATGAACTTGTACATAATTTTTGACTAGCCCTTTATAACTGTAACTTGGATGTTTCCAGTGTAGAATACTTAGTAGTCACTAAAGAAAGGTAACTAAAGGAACTACAGTGTGATGTATAGTCGACTCCCTTGTAACCCATACCTCTCCATTCACTCCTAGATATATGGGTTATAAGGGGGGATGGAGTGTATGAGATTCAGGGTAATGACAACAGACAAATTAGTATATTGTTTAAGTATCTTTATGACTAAAATACAATGTCAATTTGCTAGCTTTCAGACTCTCCATTGCCTCAGTGTGTGTCTTCCATCCAAGTAAGCCCAACATCACCTCTAATTGACAAGTGAATGGCTTATCAAGAGCCCTTGTGTATCTCTGCAGCAACATTGCTGCTTGCAGGGCTTCATTTCATGTTGATACTGGTTCTGGTGAATCTACTACATTGACTTCATCACTCATCCCGTCCACAGCTAATATGTATATGATTCTTCATCAGCTGCTGAAATTTGGTTGGCAGGCCTTTAGAATGGCCTCAAGAGTACTTTTTTGGGATTGAGTTTGATCCTGAAGCCTTTTTTAGTATGCTAACAGATTTCATGAATGTGTGAAAAAGCTGTTGTTGTTATGTTGGAATCCCATTAGATGTCAACCATAGGACACTCATGTCTAATTTGGATTTTCATAAACAGAACCTATGAGTTATGTGACCCTCAAGGGGGGTATGGAGTATCAAATATGGGTCATGTACTCAAAATCCCTGTGAACCAAGTTGGGGGATCCAAAAATGTATGGGTTAGAAGGGAGTATGGGTTATTGTTACAATTTCTTTCCTCGTTCTCTCCATTGTGTCTACAACACGTTTTATCTCTTATCTTTTGTCACACTTTGATCTTATCTTTAGGCCAATTCCTTCATATCATCTAGTCATCTTTCTCTTGTCATCAGCCTAATGATTACCCTTACCGGTCCATACTCTTCTCCTTCAAGTTCCCTTTTGAGTACATCCTATTCCTTTTATCCTATGTTTGATTCCTCGTATGGAATTCCTTATTCTTTCTATGACTCACCTCTTGTTTCATATGGACAGCCTTCTCTCCACAGTCATTTCTCTCACAATGGCTTAGTCTCCCCATATTCCACGATGTTCTATAGTGTTCCATTGACCTGATTCCACACTATATATACCTGGCTGTCATGTACTCTAGTTCCTTACTCTTGTTCTTCTGTATTCTTTGCAATACACCTTGTTTCACTTGAGTCGCTCCTCGCTTGAGACTTTGTCGTCAAGCATCTCTTCATTGTCATCGAGCTCCCTCTCGTTGACTCCTTGAATCTTCGTGTTGTTGTTGAGCAACCCTTGTCAACTTTCTGTGTCTGTCTTCGAGTCTCTCCTCATTGACCTCTTCATCTCTCCATGTACGTCTTTGAGTCTCTTTTTGTTGACCTCTTCGTCCTCTAGTGTCGCTTACGAGCTACTTCTTGTAAACTCCTCTTCACTCTAGTCACCTTCTTCGGGACATTGTTGTACCTCTTCGTGAGTGTCCTCCCTGATTTAGGTTCGTGTTGTCCGCTCCGCTCAAGTGGTACAACTTGCATAACAAAAGAACAAGAGTCTCTTTTGTCCCTCCTATTCAGGAGCAGGACAACCCCTCATAGCCACGTCTAGACAAAACTTCTGGGGCTTTTGTGCTCCCATTCCTGAACACTCCGACATCGAGATTGACAAGCCTAAACAGCCGTCACACCCAGCATCCCCTGAACAACAACCAGTTGTGCTGGTAGTCCACAGAACACCCAGTACTTGCTGAGTCACAGGATCCTCTCGAGCTCCTCCTTTGCCCCACGTATCTCTCAGACAACAACCTCTACCTGAGGTAGCTCCTAGTGTACCTGCTCCGGTACAAACCCCAGTCCCACCTCATCCTAGCACTCTCTTGGTTGCACCTCCAGCAACACCTCCTGTAGTCCCCTTGGTTGCACCCATCGCAACACACCCAGCTAATCCTTACTTAGGATTTCCACTTGTTGCTATTGCCCCCAGTAACCCTTTGCCCAGGGTACCCACACTGTCTCCAAGAATTCCCACACCACCGTCCACTATGTCCAACACCAAGTCCGAGCTCAAAGCTGCCCTCCTGGCTGACTTCTCTGGTGAACCCACCAACACTACGCGATGGATGAAGGCCATGAAGGCTTACTTCTCCATCAACTCCTCATTGTACTCCACCGATGAGGAAAAAATCATGACCACCCTGAACAAGATGAGTAAGAGCTGAGGCATCTCATTCTCCGAGATGTGGTACGATAGGATGGCTGACTCCGCCATTGTCTCCTCCGAGAAAACATTTGACAAGTTCCACGAGAACTTTGAGTCCACGTTCTTCCCTTTCGATGTGAAAGCCACTGCCCGCCTCAAGCTCTTCAAGCTCACCCAGAAATCCTTTAAGACACCCTCCAGTGAAACCAACGACGGTTTTCAGAAGTATATCACAGACTTTCAAAACCTGGCTACCTGCGCAGGTATCAAAGACGAGACCATGCTCATCAACCAGTTCTCTCTTGGACTAGACCAATGGATCACCACCATGATCCTCTCTATGGCCACCATCCCGGATCGCCAAAGCCAAGACGTTCCACACTTAGAAGGCCCGCATTGATGCTCTCAAAAAGGGAACCCGCACCCCTTCTTCCTTTGGTCACCAACAAGGACGTGATCCCAACGCTATGGATGTTAACGCTGTCCACATCTCCAAACTCACTCCCTTGGAACAAGCCAAGTGCATCCGCGAAGGTCACTGCTTCCGCTGCAGGAAGACAGGCCATAACTTCCAGAACTGCAAGACATTCTCCAAAAGCAAACCTCGCACCCAGAACATTCGCGCTGCTGCCACCACTTCATCCCCCACTCCTCCAGTTCCTCCCAAGGAACCTGTCACCAAGTCACCCTCCACCTTAGACACTTTTGTCAACTCTCTTCGTACCTAAGGAAGAGACGAGGGAGAAATCCTTCAAACCTTAAAAATGTGCTTTGAACCCGAAAAAGAGGAAGATGTAGCACACCTAGACACATTGGATTTTTAACAGGGGAGTCTGCTTTGACATCTCTCTCCCCCATTGTACTTAAAGTTTTGCCAAATGAACGAGCCTTCCGTCTTCCCATTCGTTTGCAAACTTCCTCGAAAACCGTCAATGCAATCGCTCTCATCAACAGTGGAGCAACTGGTAACTTCATCGATACTAGTCTCATACCTCGCCTTCGTGATGGCATTCGCCCCCTCACCCAACCGCTCAATGCTTACAACGTGGATGGATCTCTCAATAGCAAGGGAACCATCAAATACAAGATCAAAACCTGTGCTCGGATCTCTTCGCTCTCTGATAACCTTGACCTCATGGTAACCTTGCTCGGTAAACGTCAAATCATTCTGGAAATGCCCTGGTTAAAAAAGTGGAACCCATCTATTGACTGGACTGCCAAGACGTTGACTATTCTTCCTTCCCCTTGGGATGTTGTTGTACCTCTTCGTGAGTGTCCTCCCCGAGGCAAGGAAGAAGACATCAACAAGATGACCCTCTCCACACAACTCGCTCAACAGGAAAAACCCAAGGAACAGGAACTCCCAGAATGGTGTAACAACTTCGTCAACGTATTCTCTGAGAAAACCTTCAACGAACTTCCCCCACACTGTCCTTATGATCACACTATCGAACTCAAACTGTCCTTCGTCCCAAAAATCGCTAAGGTATACCCGCTCAACCCTGCTGAGAAGAAAGCTTGCAAAGCTTTCATTGAGGAACATCTCAAAACTGGTCGTATCATTCCATCCAAGTCCCCTCAGGCCTCTCCATTCTTCTTCATTCCAAAGAAGGATGGATCCCTACGACCTTGCCAAGACTACTGGTACCTCAACGAACACACTATCCACAATGCTTATCCACTTCCTCTCATCGATGACCTCATCGATGACATGAAGGACTCAACCATCTTCACTAAGTTCAATGTCCAATGAGGATACAACAACATTCGTATATGAGAGGAAGACCAATGGAAAGCCGCTTTCATCACCCCACTAGGCCTTTTCAAACCCACTGTCATGTTCTTCGGATTCAACAACGCTCCACCCACCTTTCAAGCTTTCATGAACCACATCTTTGCTGATATGATTGCGGAACGTTGGTTGAAAATCTACATGGACAACCTCGGCATTCACACTCAGGACGACCTAGAACTACACCATGAACGAACCAAACGAGTACTCCTTCGACTTCGAGAACATGGCTTGTCTCTCAAACTCTCTAAGTGCTTGTTTGACACACCTCGTATGGAATACCTTGGCATGATCATTAGACAAGGACAACTTGAAATGGACCCTGTAAAACTCTCGGTGATAAAAGACTGGAAACCACCCACCTTGGTCAAAGGTGTGTGTAGCTTCCTTGGTTTCGCAAACTTTTATCAGAAGTTCGTACCCAACTTCTCCAACATCGTCGCACCACTGGTCCTCCTCACCTGTAAAAATGAACCCTGGCTTTGGATGTCTCTGCAAGAGACTGCCTTTCATTCATTGAAAACATTGTTCACCTCCGCTCCCGTACTCGCTCTCCCTGACACTTTGAAACCTTTCACTCTCATGACGGACATATCCCTCTCCGCAGCTGGAGCTGTACTCCTCCAGGCTGACACCAATGGCGACCTCCATCCTTGTGCCTACTTCTCTAAGACATTCAGTTCCGCCAAACGTAACTATGACATCTATGACAGGAAACTTCTGGCTGTCATTCTTGCTCTACAAGAATGGCGCCATTATCTACTGGGAACTTTGCACTCAGTATCCATCATCACAGATCACAAGAACCTCTCATACCTCAAGGACCTTCAGAAACTATCTTGCCAACAAGCTCATTGGTCATTGACTCTCCTCGACTACGACATCCTCTGGAAGGTTACACCTGGTACCCAGATGGGCCCAGCTGACGCTCTCTCTCGCAAAGACCTTGTTGATACCTCCTTCAACAATGCTGACGCTGCTATCCTCCCTGATCCCACTATCATCAATGCCCTTGACACTTTGCTCATGAACCACATTTTCTCTTCGTCCTCCTCCGATCCCCTTGTACTCAAAGCTCTGGAAGCGATCCATGATGGATCCCCTCTGTTCCCTCGTTCTGCTGCACAAGACTGGACTTTTGACAATGGTTATCTTTTCTACAAAGGTCATCTCTATGTTCCTTCATCCTCTCGCTCATCTTTGCTTCATACCATTCACTCGTCCCCGTCCTCTGGTCATGCAGGACAATTTCGCACCAAGGCTCTCATTGAACGAGACTTTTGGTGGCTTGGTCTAGGCACTTTCATTCGAAACTTCATCTCTGGTTGCGCTGTTTGCCAACAATCCAAAGTAAACACACACCCCACTGTCCCTCCTCTCACTCCTATCGCCTCTTTGTCAAGCCTACCATTCAAACAACTCTCCGTCAACCTTATCACCAACCTCCCACTGTCCTCCGGCTATGATTCTCTTATGGTCGTGGTCGACCATGGGCTTACGAAGGGGGTAATTCTCTGTCCTTGCTCAAAAACCATCGACACTGCAGGAGTTGCCAAATTATTCTTCGAAAATGTGTTCAAAAGATTCAGACTTCACGATTCCATCATCTCCAATTGTGGTCCACAGTTCACCTCTGCGTTCTCTCAAAAACTCACTCGTCTTCTACAGTATGATGTTCGACTATCCACTGCATATCACCCACAATTGGATGGTCAAACTGAACGAACCAATCAAGAGGTTGAAACCTATCTTTGGATCTTTTGCTTGAACAATCTGAACTCCTGGGCTGAACTCCTTATCACCACCGAATTCCACCACAACTCCGTCCCGCATAGCTCCACTAAGACATCTCCGTTCTCCTTGATCCTCAGATATGAACCACGTTCTTTCCCTGTCATTGGAAAAACCTTCATCCCCGCACTCTCGGACCGACTTTCCTCTTTGGACAAGGCACGCCAAGAAGCCCTTACTGAGCATGACTCCGCTTGCCTAGCAATGATGCGCCACTCCACCCACAGTTTCTCCCCTTGGAAAGTTGGCGATAAGATATGGCTTGAAGCCACTAACCTCCGTATCCCCTATTCTTCTCGCAAACTCGCTCCTAAATGACATGGCCCCTTCGAGATCTCCCAAGTACTTTCTCCCCTGGTCTATCGCCTTTGTCTCCCCACCTCATGGAAGATCCATGACACATTCCACACCTCACTTCTAACTCCGTTCAAACAGACTGATGCACATGGTCCATCATTCACCAATCCACCATCTGACGTGATTGATGATGAAGAAGAATATGAAGTGGAGGCTATACTCTCCCACAAGGACTCCCCTGGCCGTTATCAGTACCTGACCACATGGAAAGGCTACGCCTCATCTGAAAATACTTGGGAACCCGAATCAAATCTCCGACACTCTGCCACCATCCTCTCTGCTTATAAGAAAGCATACCACCTTCATTGCTCCCTAGTTTCAGGATGCTGTTGTACCTCTTCATGAGCGTCCTCCCTGAAGCTACCTTTACCCCTTCCATGAACGATCTCTTTGAACTTCTTTATCCCTTCTTCACTGGTCTTATCCCTTGCGTTTGCGCTTTTATCTTCACTCTTCTCGTAGCTACGTTTTTCACTTTGTTTTGGATCTATTACCAACCAACTCCTACTTGATTTTCATGTTGTTATGGCCATTCCTCTTCGAAACCCCCGTCCTAATGCTTCTTCTTCCACTTCACACAACGATAAAAACTGTCCTCTTGTTCATTCTGTCACTTTAGTTCCGGCCGCTTCTTCTCTTCGCCCTCATAACTCTACCCCTGAGTACAACTGAGCCCTCCTTTGTCTCGCTCGAAACAACTTCTTGAACTCCTCGATCAAAGCCCACCTTGACATATTCTCCCCCATCTCCACCATTTACCAACTCATCCAACGAGTATCATCACTTGAACTCAGACTATCAGATGAGCTTTTGGAACCCCTCCTCGTCCTCGCTTACCAGTTGGAGATGGGTGAACTCTTTTCTGACATCGAGCGTTATTCTAGAGATCTCAAGCATATCTCCAGCCAAATCACACCATCTCCTTTACCAGGTCCGCTCTCTTCTTCCTCTTAGAGAAGCAACACCTCCCGCTCCTCTCATTCTTCACGTTGTGCCTCTCATCGTAACCATCATCCCTATCATTCTCCTCCTTGACGACGCACCCCATCCCCGGATTTTGGAGCAGAACCTGAATGGGACAACTATGCCTATGGCAATATCACTGGCTCGCCCCCTAGAGATTATTATTAATCATCTTTGACCTGGTAGCTCAAAGGTATGAAGGGGGTAATGTTACAATTTCTTTCCTTGTTCTCTCCATTGTGTCTTGTCAAAATACAACTCCGGTAACTCCAGAGTGGTTTCGCACCAACTCCGGAGCGATCTCTTCGATCTCTGGTTCTATCCTTAGCGGACTTACTTTATACTTTTCTAGTATAGTACTACCTTGTGTTCACAGCATGGTGGCGCGCGTACCCTTTCCGAACACGCGCTGCTGCGCCCTTTCCATTTTCCAGATGCAGAGCGCCTATTCTTGCCTACTCCACTCTGGAGTTGCCCGGAGTTAAGCGCGCACGTGTCTTTGACATATTTTAGCCTTTCGAGTTTCTTGCTCACACCTCAGTTGTGTCCTGCCATTTGGTAGCACTCCTGAGGTGAGAGCTTTATCTTTAGGACTATTTGATACCATATTTACCTTATGCCTAGTTGG
>JBBPUC010000880.1:0-10240 GCA_038094375.1 Tubosaeta aff. heterosetosa
GGCTTCATTTTCGCAATGACGGGCCAAGGGGTGAGGGTCATTCTTCCTGAAACTACCCCGCAGTTTATAATGTCCCATAGATTTCACTGAACCTATTGGCTCAAATTATTCCGGGAACACTTTTGGCCGGTAATCCCATTGCAAATATGGCGCGTACACCTGCCACTCCCTTTGGTTGCGCTGACGCTCTGTCTAGATCTTCAAGGCTTATGTGGTTCAAACGATGACGAAGACCATCTAATTTGTCCAGGACTTGAAACTAGGTCGCTACATCAAAACTCCCTGACGTTCGATATTCATGGGTATGAGGTTCATCCACACAGCGTGTGTTGTCTGACATGACATGCAACAGTGCATATCAGAGTCTTATTGGGCATACAGGACAGTTCAGCGCTGCCCTTCCCTAGCCACACCACGTTTTGATACGCCACATTCGCTTGGAGCTAAGGTATGTGGTAATCCCCGCAATTTATCATTGTGCCATGTATCTGAATCGAGTTTAGACGCACTACGGCTGTAAGGCCATGGTATCAATGTATGTCTTATTACCTTTCGCCAATCTTTTGCTGTGCCGCTTACTGTTAACAAGCCTGACTTGTGTTACTGTCTAGACCCCGCTTACACGCTCCCTGGAACGTATAAAGGACATCCCACTCGGTGAGCAGCTGTTTCGCTATCAGCTCCTTTGATCCTTTTTACATCTCTCCCTGCCTTCGATCCATAGTTGCCCAACTGCTCTCTCGTCCCCATGCCCCGCCACCTGATAACCCAGCAGCATCAAGAAGATTTGACCGACGAGGATGGGCCTGACGTCGTCCCCCTGACTGACCAGGAAGACGAAGACGAACATGAAAGTGACTATGAAGAGATAATGAGCACTCTCCGCTCAATACGTCCTGATGCGGAAGTTGCTGAGCTGAGAACTGTAAGCCCATTCTATTACTACTTATTTCGACGCTTTGTCGCTTTCTGATACTTACATTGACAGGCGCTGGCACTGTGTCAGAGGAGCCTGACTCTGACACACACTAGGCTGACCCATACTATAAAGGAGCGGAACGCCCTCAGTGCAGCCTTGCCATCGAAGAAAAGCAAGGCGATATTGAACAAATCGGATTTGCTCAATGATTCTATTGGTCGGGTGGCGAAGGGGTTTGCCTTGCTATACCGCCTTTGGGTTATTCAGGGCCTTTTCCCCATCGCAGGCAACCCCGATGTTGACCTTTTTAGTAGCTGTCGCTGGGATTCGCCTGATGCTAGGCGTGACGGCGTTCTCACTGAGCTTTTCATGGCTGCTCCAAAGTCATTGCATAAGGAAATGGTGACATACAAAGCGTTTGGTTCCGTGGTGTGTAGTCTGTGTCATTTAGGTCTTTCGACGCTGACACATAAGCAATAGTTCTCTAGTGTTCTGAATCAGGAAAGATCCAACATGCTCCGAGCTGTAAAGGAAGCATCAGCCCTTGTTTTTGCTCCGCTGAAAATATTGGATTCGACTATCTTTACCTCTCTGGAACGCAAGAAGAACGACGAAGAGATGGCGCAGCTGTCGAAGAAAAAAGGCGAATACCACTGCCTGGCCCCCGTCCTGTTTTCGGACCCATCCAATACATCATCAAATGCTGGGTTTCTTAGGAGCACTGTTCTCGTCAATGTGAGTATTGATTATTTGATTGATCCTTAATATCAGATGACAACACGTTTCACTAGATTGTGCGTCTCCTCATATTTGGTAGGGCCGCCCTCAGCAAAGGAAAGGGTCATGGAGGACCAAAGACGAGGGGGAAAATCTACAATGTCCATAGTGTAACGGAGGGCCTCATAGCAACGGCAGCAATATTCATGAGTGAAACCAATACATGACCAGATCAAATTACTAACAGGTCTTTATTACCGGTGTAGGCACGCTACTTGCTTACACTGGACCCTGAGCTCCAATCTGTCGGTAGTGAAACCAAGATTCCGTATGAGACAGATTACGATTTTTATCTCGCGCGGCTCTTCAAACGCTCAAACTGGGCCATTCAAACGATCGCGTTCTTCAATTCGGAAATATTCGGTAAGAATCAGCAAGTCGCACAACCACATACCGAATCAGCAGTGGCCCCTCTGCGTACATGGGAAGATGATTTCGTCAATGATTTGGATAATGACGTGGAGCCGGAAGTGACCGCACAAACATCGACCACTAATTTGTCAAGCGTACTGCCCGTTGGCGCTGACACTGGTATCTTGGCCCATAGGCGTCCTTCTCCAGGTTTAGACCGTCCTTCTCCACCTCATCGCTCTGCAACCAATCGTTTGCCACCACCTTCTCATTATGAATCTCTGCCTCCCTCACCATCGTTTGTGGAACCTCAAGTGACGTCAACATTGTCAATTCAGACGACTGCTTCGTCATCTGTTTCTCAGTTACAGGTTGATATCGGACAGATGAGTATCAGTGGTGCAGGTAGTCATACAGAAGTAGCAGCCGCTGCAGGTGAGTTTGTCCCAATTATGTTACGCTTTGTATAGCTTATATTGCATCGCTGCAAGTGCCATTGTCAACAGGTCACCGTGTCTCCTCAGCACGTCGTGTTATCACACCAGTTCCAGCCCATCTTCCAGACGCATCACCCCCAGCCGATTCCGAGGTCCTGGTGAAGAAGCGCGCAACACGCTCCCGCACTAAAGCCAAGAAATGAGACGTGGATTGATTCATTGGTTCGACCAGTTATGTTCTTTGTTACGTTCTCTTGTAGCGTAGTTACATTTTTGCTCTTAAAAATGTGATTTATATGCTGCATGCAGTCCGAAATTGTAAGAACAAGACTTGATCGCAATGCATTCATCTAGGAATGGCATATACAATATTATTATATAATTGTATAACATTATTTGTTATTCCCATATTTGAACCCCGCTATTATACAGTATTTAACCTTTGCTTCTCGATCCCGCACTCTTCTCTTCTCTTCTCTACTCCTTTGACTTTTCATTCCGCCTATTTGCGTCATCATGTGCCAGATGTCTTTCAGATGTTATTGACATCTGGGACAGCCAGAACCTCCCCCCTGTTATAGTTCTCGACCCGTGTCGTTTTCTACTGTTTTAACAGTGAGTCAATTTACTTCTCCATGTTGTATAAGTCACTGAAATTATTGCTCTCTTTATAGTTCTGGATTTATATATCTTCATTCGGGCAATCTCCATGTTTGCGCCTTTGGTGAGTTGTCCCACACTGTTGTCCTCGACGAGACCAGCTAATATTGGTTCATCATAGAATCTCTACGTTCATACCTTCGGTAAGTGGTCTCACATTATCTTTGATGAAACTAGCTAATATTGTTTATTATAGACTTTGAAATGTGGTCGTTTTCATTCCCATCTCACCGCTGTTCCATCAACCTTCGCACTGTACTCCTCATCGTAAGTGATCGTTACCACCTCCACCACTGACTACACTAACTCTCATTTTGTAGTGTTATGTCAACGCATGTTCCGGTTTAGCTGCAGCTTCCAGATATTGATAGACAGCCGAGCATTATTACAACTTTGTAGCGTCTTACAATGCCTGTAGTAATATTATGAATGAATTTGAACAGCATTTCATTTTCAAACACACGGATGAATGGGAAGCCATTAACATAAATGAATACAAGCATTGTCATTGCCCTCGCACCATTATCATAGGTTCGCAGCATTACCATTCATTATAAGATCACATGATCATTATGATGCCTTACGAAGCATCAGCATGTCACGGCTTACTAATTATGATGGGCAGCTTAGATAAGAATTCTACCCAAATTATAATGATATGACGGCATTTGTAATGGCCTTATAATAGAGAACGTTATCCTGAGAATGCCTTAACATGGCTCGTGGAAAAAGGGTGCCTTATAATGCATGTTTATGACTAATTATAGCGGTCAGAAATTTCCGACACCATATTGACGTAACTGGCCCAGTGGTTCGAGTTTCGGTCGTGTAGGACGGCAAGGAGGGACGTGGGGTTTACGTGGATCAAGAGGAGCAGTGACTCAAGGACAAGTGATCGATCTGTGATTGTCGTTACGAATCACAAGGTGAGAGCTTGCCTGGGTTGACCGGTGACGGCGTGCAGCATCTGTTCATGGGAACAGACCTAGCAATGCGAGCTTGCTCAACTCGGTAAGCATCAAATCTCTATGCGATTTTGGCTGGCCAACCACTCGCAACGTGGGCTCATGCTGGGTGTATGCACGAGTCTTACTTTTTGATGAACAAAGCTGCAGTCACTCAACGAGGGGCTCATATGGGATGACTATGGCACTGCACAGGATATGCATAGCTTAGATTTGATCGACATAAATGTGACCCGTGTGTCTATACGTTTTTAGCTTCTGGGAAACATTGAGATTGAGTATAACGTAGCGGTTCCCTCGCTCATGCTCTCCAACAATGTTGATCCCGTCCAACGTGAGGCCGCCGAGTCATTTTGGTATCGGGGGCTCGAAATGATTGGTGGAATCACTTGACGAAATAATTGCTGAATGATATCTGTAGATGATCATTTAGTGGACGATAACGAGTTATCTGCACGGGTGAAATAAAGTTTAAATTGTAAGTAGCACCGAAAACACGAGGTCGGGGCCTATTTCAAGGAGGAGTAACGTGTGTGCACACAGGCCACCCCTTCTTCCTTGCCCTTTCGATTACCCACCAGACACATCCATGTCGTCGGCGAGCGGTGCGTGTTAACGAGATGGAATTAAATCCGTCCTGACTGCCAGCTAATTCGACAAGAATATTACAACCTCCTTGAAATCGATGCTGGTACGAGTGTAGATGCGGTGACATTTACAGAGAGCGGCGAGTACCTCGTCGGTAGTTGCAATGGAAGTATCCGAGTATGGCGAGTGAAGGATGGCGAACGAGTAGCGACGATGGGGACGACAGTGTGGGCAAGTCCTGGTGTCCACTGCTGTGTTGCTGCCTCCAGGGATGGCAAATGGATCGCAGCGGGGGTTAGTGGCTCTGTGTCAGTTTGGAACGCAATGACCTACGAACAAGTCTGGGCGCATTCCAACACATACGCTTACTCGGTCGATTTCTCCCCAGAGGCATGTGGTCTCTGGCTCAGATGACAGTACCATTAGAATTTGAGATGTAGCTTCTGGCCAACTGGTTGCAGGTCCATTCAAGATCCATTCAGAGGTTATTTACTCTGTGGTCTATTCTCTAGATGGAAAACATATTGTCTCTAGTTCTATAGACAATACTATCAAGGTTTCAAATGCAACTACTAGTCTATTGGTGGCTAGTCCATTCAAGGGTCACTCAGGAATTGTGTATTCTGCTGTCTATTCACTAGATGGTGGGCATATTGTCTCTGGCTCAGATGACAATACTATTAGAGTTTGAGATGCATCAACTGGCCAGTTGGTAGCAGGCCCATTGAAAGACCATTCAGGAGTTGTCTATCCTATTGCTTATTCTCTAGATGGCAAACAAATTGTCTCTAGCTCTTGGGATAGAACCATCAAGGTTTGGAATACAAGGATTGATCTATCAAAGGAAGACTCTATAATAGGACATGAAGACTCAGTTACCTCAGTTACTTTCTCCCCTAATGGCAAACATATTACATCTGGTTCTCAATTCTATAAAATTAGAGCCTGAGATGTAATCACAAGACAATGTATGGCAGGTCCATTCTGGGGTTCCTCCTTTGCCTATTCTTCTAATGGCAAATATATTGTCTCAGGTTCACATGATTACACTATCAGAGTCTAGGATGCAACTACTGGACAATCTGTTACAAGTCCATTCAAGGAACATAAAAGTCTTGTCAATTCTATTGCATATTCTCCTGATGGCACACATATAGTCTCTAGCTCAATCAATAAGACTATTAGAATCTGGAATACATTCACTGGCCAGTCTGTGACAGCTTTCTAGGGTCATACAGTGATGTTAACTGTATTGCCTGTTCTCCTAATGGAAAGTAGATTGCCTCTGGCTCACAGGACAAGACTACTAGGATTTGAGATGTAACCACTGGGTAATGTATAGCTGGACCACTACATGGACATACAGAATCCATTCAATCTGTTGCCTACTCTCCTGATGGCAGTTATATTGTCTCTGGCTCCAGTGATTATACATTTAGGATTTGGGATGGCATCTCTGGCCAGTGTTTAGTAACTTTGAAAGGACACACAAGCTCTGTTCACTCTGTTGCTTATTCACCTAATGGTAAACATATTGTCTCTGGTTCTTGGGACAAGAAAATTAGTGTTTGGGATGCAACCACTGGAGAATCCATGGCTGGTCCATTCTTGGATCACACAAACTACAGTATGTCCATTCTGTTGCATTTTCACCTAATGGTGTCTACAAGTTCAAGTTATCCTGTGTAAAAAATATATTTCTAAATACTATAATCTTTTTAGACAATTTGAAATTGCCACTTCTAACAACTTATAATTTATAGACATATTTGATAGATTGTTTACTGATAGAATATATACAAAAAGAATAGAAAAATAATATTTGTGAAAGATCCTTGATTATGTGCAAAAATGTATTTGATAAGATTCTAACACTTCCAGCAGGATCCCCAGTTATCTCCAAACAGAGAAAAGTCAACATCTGCTGAACATCTGCCATTAGAAGATATAATCAAGGAATTATGAGGAAACCAATGAAAATGCCTATTCCAAGGAGCATTCCAACCAAAGACATGATCATCTGAGGAGTGAATCCAACCATCATGTATAGCTAAATGATGAGTAAAAGCAAATCCTTGAGTCTTCCATATATCAACAGATTGATCACTAAATATTGGACTGACAGGACTTCTATTGAAAAAACTGGTTGTAGAGTTGATAGATAATATATATCTATGAGATGGACTTGCTATAGTCTCACCAGTGGTTACATCCCAAACCCTAATGGTCTTGTCCCTTGAGCCAGAGACAATCTGCTTGCCATCAGGGGAATAGACAACAGAATTGACATAATCTGTATGACCCTGGAATGGACCTGCCACAGTCTCACCAGTGGTTGCATCCCAAACCCTAATAGTCTTGTCCCTTGAGCCAGAGACAATCTGCTTGCCATCAGGGGAATAGGCAACAGAATTGACATAATGTGTGTGCCCCTGAAATGGACCTGCCACAGTCTCACCAGTGGTTGCATCCCAAACCCTAATGGTGTTGTCCCAAGAGCCAGAGACAATCTGCTTGCCATCAGGGGAATAGGCAACAGAAAAGACAAAACCTGTATGCCCCTGGAATGGACCTACCACAGTCTCACCAGTGGTTGCATCCCAAACCCTAATAGTCTTGTCCCAAGAGCCAGAGACAATCTGCTTGCCATCAGGGGAATAGGCAACAGAATTGACAGAATCTGTGTGCCCCTGGAATGGACCTGCCACAGTCTCACCAGTGGTTGCATCCCAAACCCTAATAGTGTTGTCTCTTGAGCCAGAGACAATATGCTTGCTATCAGGGGAATAGACAACAGAATTGACATCATCTGTGTGCCCCTGGAATGGACCTGCCATAGTCTCACCAGTGGTTGCATCCCAAACCTTAATGGTGTTGTCTCTTGAGCCAGAGACAATCTGCTTTCCATTAGGGGAATAGACAACAGAATTGATAGAATGTGTGTGCCCCTGGAATGGACCTGCCACAGTCTCACCAGTGGTTGCATCCCAAACCCTAATAGTCTTGTCCCAAGAGCTAGAGACAATCTGCTTGCCATCAGGGGAGTAGGCAACAGAATTGACAGAATTTATGTGCCTCTGGAATGGACCTACCACAGTCTCACCAGCGGTTGCATCCCAAACCTTAATGGTGCTGTCTTTTGAGCCAGAGACAATCTGCTTGCCATCAGGGGAATAGGCAACAGAATTGACAGAATGTGTGTGCCCCTGAAATGGACCTGCCACAGTCTCACCAGTGGTTGCATCCCAAACCCTAATGGTGTTGTCCCAAGAGCCAGAGACAATCTGCTTGCCATCAGGGGAATAGGCAACAGAAAAAACAGAATCTGTGTGCCCCTGGAATGGACCTGCCACAGTCTCACTAGTGGTTGCATCCCAGACCCTAATAGTCTTGTCCCAAGAGCCAGAGACAATCTGCTTGCCATCAGGGGAATAGGCAACAGAAAAGACAGAATCTGTGTGCCTCTGGAATGGACCTGCCACAGTCTCACCAGTGGTTGCATCCCAAACCCTAATGGTGTTGTCTCTTGAGCCAGAGACAATCTGCTTGCCATCAGGAGAATAGGCAACAGAAAAGACAGAATCTGTGTGCCCCTGGAATGGACCTGCCACAGTCTCACCAGTGGTTGCATCCCAAACCCTAATGGTGTTGTCACTTGAGCCAGTGACAATCTGCTTTCCATTAGGGGAATAGACAACAGAATTGACAGAATCTGTGTGCCCCTGGAATGGACCTGCCACAGTCTCACCAGTGGTTGCATCCCAAACCCTAATGGTGTTGTCTCTTGAGCCAGAGACAATCTGCTTGCCATCAAGAGAATAGGCAACAGAAAAGACAGAATCTGTGTGCCCCTGGAATGGACCTGCCACAGTCTCACCAGTGGTTGCATCCCAAACCCTAATGGTGTTGTCCCTTGAGCTAGAGACAATCTGCTTGCCATCAGAGGAATAGGCAACAGAATTGACATAATCTGTATGTCCTTGCAAGTTATGAATCTCTGCTGGCCAAGTAGATGGATGTCCAGATGTTAAGGAGGCATGCTTCTGAAGATGGTCAACCCACAGCTTGCAGAGTGGAGAGCTAGTAGGGGTTTGAGGCATGGCTGATAGGTACAAATGGGGTGTTGAAACTCGAATGATAGGGGCAAACACCTGAATAAATCTAGCTGCTTCTGATCCTAACCTGGCAATTTCTTCATCCTATTTTGTTCCTTGTTAGTGACATTCAGTATCATTGTGCTGTAACTGACCTTGGCCCAAGTGCTCAAGATGATACTAGCCTGCTGGGCTGCTAGTATGGGATATATGGGGGTAATCTGAGAGAGGAGACTGATAGCTTCAAGCCAATAGGGGAAGAACTTCTTGAAGAAGTAGGTGATTTCACTCAAAAGTTCTGTTGTATAGGTAGCATGTTGTAAATGGTCCATCCAGTATCTGCAAGAGTAAGACAAGTGAACAGGGATAGCCTTCTTCACTTGTTCACTTATATTGGGAACAGCAGCATTACAGAGTTTGGAGTCTTTGAGATCACAAATGTTGAATCTCAGTTTATCTTCCATGCAGCCTAGTAATGCTTGTCCAAGAAGCAGGAAGTCCTTGGGTAGGATATTGATGTAGAACTCTGAGCTGCGAGTCTGGTCAAGTAAAAAGTCTCGAAATGATGTATGAAGGGGTCGGATTGGTTTCTCTTGATCAGTTACCCCATCAAGTAGAGATCCCATGCGTTTTATAACATTTCGCACACCCAGAGTATTCGAGCTGAAGAGGGAAGCGAGAGAAACAACCGAAAGTGGTTCGTGAAGTATGAGTATGATGGCCATCACATCCTGAAACGATTGTCGAGCCTCATCGGACTTGAAGAGTTGACGAAGGATTGTCAGGTACAGGCTATCTAGACCACTATCGTCACCTTGCAAAAGTAGGGAGTTAACTCCGATTTCTTCTCGAATAAATTTGCATGCGGTGGCAGCCCACTGGAATAAATGTTGCGAACGACGGACGAGCAAGTTACACCAAGCTTCGTTAGGCCATCTTGACTCCAGTTCGAGGTACTCATCTTTGTCAAAAGAATGGCGGATAAACGTCCGAATGTCTTGGTCAACAATATCGGGGGAAACGTTCTGCATTTCTTTACGAACTAGGCCCGGAAGGGATACAAATTTCGCAAGGATGTCACTCTCTGGCCGAGCCGTGATGAGGAAACGAAGGTTCGTGGGCAGAGCATTCTTAGCAATGTGCTCCGAGATTGCTTCCACGAGTCCTCGACGATTCCCTTGATCCCCACTTTCGTCGAGGGCGTCGATGATCACCACCATTTGGGGTCCGACTGACTCGCTATTGCCAGCTCCGACAATGAACCGCTCCAGTTGCTCCGAAGGAGATGTAGACTTGCATAGCGCTAGATCATCTTTCACGATCCTCCATAGAGCAGACTTGTACTGCGGATCGTGATCGCAGAGATCCCGCGCAATAGTGCTAAACAGGTTTTGCGGATTCCGCTTCTTGACCTCGCTGCTAGCAAAACAATACGACGAAGCCAGCCTC
>JBBPUC010000881.1:0-10233 GCA_038094375.1 Tubosaeta aff. heterosetosa
GTGTCATCATCGTCGTCATCATGAGCTATGGTGCGTCAGTGCACCACTGTCGTGTAGTGATGGTGGCGTGCATACCTGTTGTGCCTCCACCATTCTCGCTTGGTGCACGGTGGTGGTGGTGTGTTGTTGGGTATACTGTGCGGGTAAATAAGTTGTAAAATTGCAACCCGCACCCGTGGACACCCATACCTGTGACCCGTACCCATGCAGTTCCCAATCTCTGAGCGACAATGGACTATGACTTGTTGGAATCGGTATCATCGAAAAAGACCTTGGAAGTGAGCATGAACGCCGAGATAAACAGGCGGTGGCTTGAGGAACCCCGAGTGGTAGGAAAACGAGCCTTGAGACGCTGGAGCCAGATGAGCGGCAAACATGACGGACATGTACTCACTTGTTGAGGGGTCAGTGAGCAGAGTATAGATCTGTTCACAATACGCCTAGAGGGCATCCTTGCCACCGTCCCCATTTAGAGTGATCATGTCCTCCTTGGTGATAGTAATAGAGCCCGTAGAACCAAGCAAGTCGGGTGTCACCTTTTTAAGTTTGATATCGAGATCATCTGTAAAGACAGCACCACTAGTGAGGATAGCCAGGTCACCAAGGATCGACATACGGTTAACGCCAGAGCCAGGTGCCTTGACAGCAACCCACAGCCAACCATGCAGCTTGTTGAGGATACAAGCAGCCAATGCCTCTCCATCGATGTTCTCGGCAATAATCTTCTCAATGGAATGAGTGGCTTCTCGAATTCAACCTTTTGCATCTTGATATCTGCAATAAAGTAAGTACAGGCTAATGAACTCTTGGTCGGAGCACATACGCTCAGTGATTTCAATTTCAGCTTCAATCAGGCTGCCGCAATAGTGAATCGGCCACAAAAATATCACTGAGTAGGGAAGAAGGGGTTTGATAAAGCATTCCCATCCTACGGGGAACACAATCAACGGCTGGATTGTGCGTAGTAGCTCAATGTTCACCTACAAGAAAATCCCAACAAGTCCCGAAAATCGAAATGCCGAAACCTTGTTATCTTGCCACCGGTCAAAGCGGGACGTGTTCTCTGAAGTATTCCGAGTCGATTAGTATCTTTTCCGATGAATTCCAGTGAGTCGTTGAGGCGCTATGGTGGAAAGAAGTTGGGTGTCGAATTTATTACTGAAATTCCCACGCCGCCAAGCTAACTGAAAAGTACAGTAAGCGTCTTACATTTACATTTACCTTTATCCTTACTTTCATTTTTACATTCACTCGTATATTTGCTTTTACTCTCTTCATTGTTCTAGTAAGTAATAGATCCGACATTCACGACATTTCCGCCGACGCACCATCGTTCCACCCCCTTGAGAGTTTTGTCACGCTAGGTACGCGTCTGCGAGGGCTTCGTGATCACCCCTATCACAGTCGGCCGGCTAAAGACGCGTCCAATTGGTCGTCGGTGACGTCCAGAAGCGGGCGTGCGCTGTCGAATTGTATCCCGCATGCACTTGTCCGTGTCGGCGTACAGCTAAATGAGATTGACGCGAGGCTGACATACGACTGGGGTCGACTCGGCTACATGCTTCGATTCCTCAGAAGGATGCGTCAAGCAACACATGTATTTACCTCTTCATATATATAAATGCAAATATCCCGTCTAGCGACGATGTCATCAACGCGCAACAGAGAAAGTAAAACGAAGCAAGTCATGCAGAGTAGAGGAAACAAAAGCCTAGTCGATTTTATGAGATGTGAACGATGCGGTATACAACGTATATCAGATAGACACGAGATACGTGACGAATCCATTTATCGAATGGAGAGCAGGGGGAAAAAGTAAAAAAAGATATGAACACGCATGAAGTGAAGCTGGAATTAAATGCAATGCCACGAATCATGCATATCAGGCATATATACTCAGCCTAGTTGCCTACAAAGGGCGAAATCATGTCTATATTTCCAAAGGCTCGTGTGTGCGCGCCTCGAGGCCACTTGCACGCGCCTGCGCATCGGTGTTGGTTGCCCTTCGTGCGCCGAACCCACCAATTCCAGGGCCGCGGGGCTGTCGGACGACACCGCTACTAGGACTCTCGTTGAGGCTGCCATTGATCGAGTTCATGACTGTGGAAGGAAGGCTCGGCACGGGAGGGACGGAACTATTCCCGAAACCGGTACCGAACAAGGAGCTGAAGCCCCCTGGCGAACGACGTGACGGGGAAGCGATGGTGGCATAGCCCTCTCGGATGTTCCCGTTCGATGCACGTGTGGTGAGGCGTGGTGCTTGCGTGTGCAGCGTCTTCATGTCTGGCATCGATTTTTTCATGCGAAGGGTGTTGGCGAGCTGCGACTGAGAAGAAGACGCCAAGAGGTATGCGGACGGCGCGCGTGATAAAGTGGGAGGCTGGGTTCTCTGCATTTTGTTGACATAAGGATTAGATCACCGGACGTAACAATAAGCGAGAGGGAACTTGCCCTGTTGGGATCAATTCGGGTCACAACGGCATATCTATCTTCCCCTTCGCCGACAGAGTAATGGTAGACGCCTAGCTTCTGGGCAATCAAATGAACCACCCTCCTTTGCTTGGGAGTCAGGGTTCGTGAGAACGCGAGCTCGTCTCTCATGCGGTCGTCCTTGAAGAGGAGGATACGAGAGTAGATCTCGAGTGTTGACGGGTCATTCAAGTCCAGCTCGTTAGACAAGGAAGCTTTTTCTGACGGATTCGGCGTTGCCGGCGCCACAGGCGGAGAAGTCGGAGGAATGAAGCCCTGCGATATCGGAAGCGGAGGGACGGAGGGAGGCGAATATTGGGGTTGTTGATATGCCGCTCCTGTTGAGAAGGAACGCTGAGGCGTGAACGGCGGGGCAGAGATGGGACCAAAATCGTCATAGGGTTGAATCGTCGCTGCTGCTGCTGCGGCAGCCTGTTGTTCCTTTTCCAGCTGCATCGAGCGCATCCGGCGAATTGCCTTTTCTCTTTCGATACGTTCTTTTTCGCCTGCCTGCAAAACTTTTTTGTATTCGACGCGGAGTTTGCGACCCTGGACATCGAAGCCGTTCAAGGCGGCAACAACCGCATCGGCATCAGATGCTTGGCGGAAGTTGGCAAAGGCCAAACCGCGGAAAGAGCCCTGTTGATCGAGATGGTAATTGAAGGCATATGGGGTAGGGATGGACAGGGATGCCTAGAAAGGATGTGGTTGATCAAATTGATCAAAGAGTGATTGGATGCTACTGACGATGATATCAAGGAGGGTTTCGCGTTTGACGTTGAAAGGTATGTTCTTGATGACAATAGCAGTGGGTATAATTTCGTCATCGGGACTCTGCCCGGGTGTAGACGGGACTATGGGGGTGGGGACGAGATGGCCCATAGGGGGAGAACCGCCCGAGGACGAAAAGTCAGAATTATTGTTTGGGGAGAGGGGACGGTTTTCGGGAAGAGAGACAGAGTTGTCAAGCCATTGCTGGGGGAGTGTGAGAGTAGCCGAAAAGAGAGGGTTGGGTTACGCACGGTGGGAAGACCGCCACGGGCAGGCTTTATCTTGAGCGGGGACGGGGACATGTTGAGAGGATTGTACTGGGCAGAGATCGGGTGGGGCGTGAACTGGAACTGCTGTCTGGGATTGGGGCCATCGTAATCGTAAGTGTCGTTGAGGCGTTGCTGGGCGGGCTGGGTGTTGAGGGAGAGGGCAGCGATGTCGGGGGTGGGGGAGGAGGACATGATGGAGGCGTGAAAGAGAAGAAAGAAAAAGAGATGATGGATGTAATTTGAGACTGAGGCATTGTCCAGCTCAATAAACGACGCCCCCACGCCACCAAGCAAATTTTCACGGCGGTCTTACAGCTCGTAATATTACACTCCCATAGCTACAGGCTTGGGCATCGCCAGTACACTGTCCACGTCCACAACAACATCGAAACAAGACGCATCATCCCATGGCCCACGCACCCGCTTGCACGACGGCGACGACGTAGGCGTCGAGCTGCCGCTGCTGTTTGGCCGGCAAATCGCAGCGAGCTCGAGCGAGAACGGTATCTGGTGGTCTGGATGGGTGTGCCACGGCCTGCGGGCGGGTGACGCCTCTGGGTGAAAGACGGGGCGGGGCACGGATGGCAGGGTGTGTTTGGGGTGGGAACGGGGCGGGAGAGGACCCTGGAAAAGACGAAGGGAAGAAGGAGGACCGCGACGACGCATGGTACTACGGTAGACGATCAGAGACAGCTGGCGGATGCAAGTCTAAACATACATTGGAATCAATCCTGGAGGTGAAAGAGAAACCACTGCCTGCCGTTGTTAGGTGCAGCTCGTTTTGGGCAACCATCTCAAACGCAGCCACTGAAACATATTACACGAGTGCTCTCTACAGAAACTAGTACCAACAACGGGCGATCTCACGACGAGCCGTCGAGCGGACGATAGTGTTTCATCAGCTGTGCCTTGTATGCTAACAACGTACTCAGCTGGTCGTACGACACACCACACACCATACACCTACCTTCGGGGTCATTCCAAAGTCCAGCAGCATCGGGATTCAAAGGGGAGGCATTGTTTGGTTCTTGGAACAAGTCAAGGCCAGAGCACACAATGTCCATCAAAACTCACCACCCAACAAGGACTGCAAAGAAAGAAGGACCGTTTGCACGCTGTAAACAGCAGACCATTTGTCCTACTTGCCGCTTTAGCACGAAAACAACACATGGCAACAGACGCACCTGCAAGATATCTAGACAAATAGCACCACTGTGTATATCAACGTTCGGGTGGTAACATGGCGTATCAAATTTAATAGTAGGGGCGGTATACGGGTAGTTCCCTGGGAATGAGATAAAGATCCGGAACGTCAATCCAGCAAAGATCTTTCCAACGAGTCAGCAATGTACACAGAATCGATTACAAAGACCAACCGTCCCAGCAGCACCTTCTATTGTCCCCACCCATTCAAATAGATTGGACTCGTTTTTGGGGAATGCAGACTACAAGAAAAACGTCACTCGACGACCTAGCATAAAGCCAATAGAATACAAACGATGCCGGGGGAAGAAGACATCTATTCAATCACAATCAGAATAGAAATGGATTTAATGGCGCAAATAACACACCATGAGAGACATGAGCTCGCTACTCAGCCTTGACATCACTCATCATCATTCTGCCACATGCCATCAAACGAATCTTACCGTTTCGTGACGCTGCCAGGACCATCCGCAGCTAATCCAGACGTAGCTGACTTTTGAGAAGTCCTTGGGGGAGCGAGAGAGGTGGTAATCTGGTCCATTAGTCCGTGTGGTCGTCAATCAAGTCAAGTGCAAGTTGGAAAGAAGAACACCAGAACAAGCGAGACGCGGCCATCACGTGATCATCAGTTCGCGGAGATCTAAAATCTTAGATGACTAATCTCGATCGCTGATGCGGCGAAGGATTTGGAGATCTGTTTTCTCACCCTGAGGAGCAAATCAGGGGGAAGAAACGTTGGTAAACGCATATCACGACTTTCGTCTATCCTTGGGGGATTAAAGGATGATCATCTTGTTCGTCCACAGGTGTGGTCAACTACGCAGGGGAGCAAACAATTAGCAACTTACCCCCATTTGAAGCTGCCAGATCCGGGCGCCGTCTCAGGCAATTTCAAACAGGATGAAATTGTTCTTACAGTAAGCCCCACAGCAGAACACATTCCAATCCCCAACCTCTCCCTGTTACTCAAAGTATGCGCTATACTTGGATCGCTCTACCCAGCTAGTGCCATCCTCGGCATAGGGGTCCTATTTCTGGGTAGACAGGTGTTTCCCTATCTCGCCGATGATCTACTATGCATTGCCGGACACTCGACCCTCCTCCCGCCGCTTGGAATGTACGCGGCACACACATCCAGAGGAACACAACTCGGTCTATTCCGTCACTTTTTGTTTGGGTGGTTCGGCTTGGCATGGTTCGTGGGTACACTTTATCACCGATGTCTGGTTGTTGATATTTATCTTTGACAGTTGTGAGTTTCTTTTGTTTGTATTGCTTATGCATCAGACAGTATGTATGTCTGGGCAGCAACGAACTTTGCTGCACGCGCAATTAATAAAGTACCACGTGGAACTGATGGGAGAGTGGGCCAAACGGATCAAGGGAAAGCGCTGGGAAGAAGCACAGGCGGATCAGACCCGAGAGGAGAACTTCGCCGGTTTGATACTGTAAGTTGCTACCGTTATCGCAAAACACAACGGTACGTGCTTATTGCGCTACTCAGGCTACTCAGGAGGTGACTTAATGAAGAATTGGTGTAGAGCGTAGTAAGTGTAAGTTGGAACCATCAGAACTAAAATGAAGTGTACTTGGGTTTAGTTGTACAATGCTTGTCGCACTTTTCATGTAATTGCCTGCTAGCTCGATTTACTTGTTTCTAGAATGATCATACAATTCAATTCATTAGAACTCCCGAGCTTTTCTCGATTCTACTGCAATTTCTCAGGCGTTTGAACTCTATTACTGTCCCTTGAACCTTAGAAGTCACTACGATATCATTCCGCCCAACACATAGCGCTGGATATAATCTATCATCGAGGCACCCTTTAATTTCACCCTCGGGAGCTGGGTTGGATTGCAAAGGATGGGTTGCCTATACAAGATGCCCGCGCTCCTTCATGCCACCGTGGGAGAAAATGGATAGCGGAAGGACTCGCCTTCCTCATCAGCGCTCTTTCCGACCGTCGGGCACATTCAAATTCCGTGTGATGTCGAGGAGTAAAACCGTACCAAGATTGAAATAGTTACACAGCTTTTAGGCTGCCTATTTATAGGTCTTAAACCCCTATCCGTAGTTATCACTCTACCATGTCGCTCACTACTGCTGAATCACTGCAAAACCATCAGAAACTCCCAAGCAATTCAGCAAGACCTATCCCAATCACATTATTCATATTTCTGTTCCTAAAATACACATTAGTTCTCTCTATGTTGCAGGCCTGGTTCATTTTCTTGATAGGGTTTATTGCTTTGGGACAACAGATATTTCCCGCTATGACCATAAACTCTGCATTCGTAGCTGGAACCTCGAGCCTGTGTGTGCTATGTGGGATGTTTGCAGCGCGAACGACCAGAATCCCCTTTATTATCGACTGTGGGCGCGTCCTCCTGTTCGTTTGGTTCTCTCAGGGGTATTTGATGGCCACAGGTAATGCCATCAAAGCTTTAGAACGTATGTGCACATTAGTCCGTCGTTATTGAGTTAACTGAATATTCAACATAGTGCCACCATCACCCTCCCTTTTGTTCTTCGCCTTCGGCCTGAACTCCATTTTTATGTACATTGCTCGAGCCTCAGACTCGTTGTACATATCTGCGATAAACGATGCAAAATGCGCGAATGATTGGGAGCCCTATGATACCACCGAGTTGATAATGGGTCTCGTGGGATTAATTATGTATGGCGTGCTCGCCACCAGTTTATGGAAAGAAGACCAAGGAGAGCAGGATGGGAAGCTCACCGAACGACATTGGCTTGAGGCACAAGAGCCAGAAGGATCAGAAAAACCGGAGGTCTAGTTTTCATAGACACTAAGCCACTTTAGCTCAATGAATTAGCCACGCATGTACATATTCTCATGCAAAACAGATTCCCAGAAATAGTAGCAGCGTGTTTCATGACGAATTAGTTTAGCCAGAGCCAAAGAACGGAAGGAGACATTGCGAGGCCGTAACCGTCCTTGCACTTGGTACATACAAACGGTCTGTTCGCATAAGTTATTCCGAGTGCTATCCATATGCAATTCTCACCAGACGATTAAACATGCCTTCAAACTTGATCGAATCATCTACCGTGATAGGCAGTACAACGCGATGCGAATCGTGATCGGCGACTGCCGGGCTGATGATAGATCAACGTGTTCAACGCGCCAAGAAAATCATGTTCTTGCCATGTCAGGTAGAGGTGCCAGCGCTGGCTGGAAAATTCTGACATTCGTCAAACAAGCTCGCGAATAGCCCCTTCATCGAGTAACTTTTCTTGCCGCTACTGGTCACTGCCGTATCTGAGCAGGCGAGTTCTTGGGTAGTGTTTCAGCCTCCTTTTCCGTGTCTCAGCGTGTCGTTCTTTGCTCAAACCTCTCACCTCCGTTGTTCAATCAGCATGTGCACCCCGACCTCGGGCAACGCGACGAGGTTTCGTCGGCACAACCCTTGGGCGCAACTTTCACACACCCCACATCAGCAATGGAAGCCGCGTGCCCTCTATATGAAATCCTCGCGGGTTCAACGATGCGAATTTTGTCCACACGAAACTGCGATCGAAGGAGAGATAAAAACACACGAGGCTTGGGACTAATGACAGCAGTTCTCTTCCTAGGACTGAGAGGTACTATTCACGGTATCATTACCAGAGAAGCTGAGCAAAGTAACTGAATCAAGTTCAATCCCAGTGGCCGTTGCCTGCCAAAACGAATCCCCACGTTCCCACCAACCACTTCTCCGCCATCTAGCCACGATCATTACGACATCCTGTGTCGCCAACTTGGTCTCGCATTCTGGATCACAGAAGGCCCCATCGCACACCTTTGCTCACAAAACAAATCCTGATATCACGAGAGGCAAGCTAGCCATGGCTGAATTATATAGAGTATTTCGCTTGACGCCTCGGCGGCGAGCCCTTACCGCGTTATTATCGCCTTCTGATGCATTTCCGGTGCGGCGCAACAGCGGCCTTTGGTTATCGACCCGATCGCATGCAATTATCGAGCCAGTACGAATATCACGCTGCACAGGCTCGTGGAACAGGGTCCGGGTAAATGATTCGAGCATGAAGCGCGAGGGTATTTATTCTTCCATCGAATCGTTTTCTTGGGCTCCTTAGCCCCTCAATTCCCTCCCTCGAGAGATGCTTCCCCGCAACTTGACGTTCGTTCTCTTCGCACTTGCTTGTGCATTCATTACAGAATCGTCTCCCGTTCTCTACGAACGCAGCACTGAGTGGCTGCGACAGAATGGCCCTACCGCCAAAGCTCTCAACGACCAGTACACATCCCTGACAGCCAGCTCGTCTTGCCTCTATAACGGCGATGAGGCTTGCGTCGACAACCTGTACGCAGTCTGCCACCATGGTCAATATATCACCCATCCCTGCCCCGCTGGGTGGTCGTGCGCAGCCATCCCCAGCGAGTGGAAAGAGGGAACAACCACTACCTGCAATCCGGATGACAAGATTGCATCATTGTTCAGGCGGGCTGGTATCACCGACTTCAAACTTCACGCCAGGTGGGCGATGCTTGCTTCTTCCGTCTGTCATGCTGATGCGCTCTAGCACCGAGCACAACTCGCGCCCGGAGTCAAATGGGCCTGGTGACAAGGGAATAAATGGTCAACACCCAACGTTGATCACCGGCTGGGGAGGCACCAACTGGTGTGGGCAGAAATCTTGTGGGAACCAGGGGAAATATCAGCTTTTGCATAGAGAAGCCAGGGACGCAGCGATTACACTGAGATACGGACTGTAAACGTGATTTGGTTAGTACTTGTGTGTATTTTTCTTGATCAATGGACGAAAGCTTGTAGCTATGTACTTAGAAATATTTGTAGCACGATGCGAGAATGTCAATTTACAATCGCGGGTCCTGCGTGAGTGGAATCTTTGATCAATAGGCGTGTTGGCGTAGTTCGGGATCACAGAACCTCGTACAATTCAGAACGAAGTGTGGCCCACACGAACTTGAACGCCATCGAAAACAGCCCTAAGATCATCGAGGAATTTGTCCTACTTCGAATCAAACTTTACATGCGAGAGGTTACGTCCCGTAATTCGCGATTCACACCACTCACCTGAAACCCTAGTCTAAGAGCTGATTTACATCCCCCGGCCACTAGGTGATGTCGGGAGTAGCCTCACAGTCACTTGCCTCATTCAGGATGTTAACGGATACATAGCAATTCAAATATCTGGTTCCGTAAGGAATTTGTGGATGTCTGTACCCAACAATCGCGGTGTGATGGAACACGGAAAGGGGTTAGGTGCTCTATGAAAGAATCGTGGATCCGAGAACGTCAATCACTCCAAGACCACTCACGAAGTTAAGCTACAATGGAAAGTTGGTTCAAAATCAATTTCTTTGCCCTGTTCATCGAGTGCCTTCGTTATCTTGAGCGTGCACAAAATCAACACCACTGCAGCCCAGACTGAATTGTCTGCATTGTAACGACCTGGACACACGCGCCTAACGAGTATCATTCGTAGGAGACCCAGATAGAAGAATAGGATGTCGAATCACCTCCCAAA